>APFE031363651.1:143516-189134 GCA_000404065.3 Pinus taeda
TGACCATCCAAGAGAAATTTCCTTCAAAACCCTAGGAGAGGGAAATGAACTTGCCAAGGCACAACTGAAGCATGAACAAGATGTAAAATGACCCTATGGAACTTGACATGATGATGAAAACCCTATGAATGATAATAGACTCAGCTAAATGATGACATAGACCGCCATTTGGACAACGTTAGAAAGAGTGAAAACAAACCCTAGACCTAATGCCTAGTGACCAAATTTTGCTTGAAAACTCTTTGAAATGACAAAATTTGACCTTGACACTTCAAAATCACTTTGTAAGAGCATATTTGATCACTGATGGAGGGCATTCGAGACCTACACTAACAGCATGCACGGCGTGTTGGGCTAGTGCACGGCACATATAGCCAGGAAGCCCAAAAATTACTAAATGCGCTCCAAAATCGCCCAAAACGCATTGATACGAGTAGGTTGAACTTCATTCATGGTTTTTCATCCAAGATTAATGGTTGTTGATGGTGTGTATTTCATGGTGCTTGTGTAAAACAATCAAACCCTACCTTTTAAAATACCCCAAGGAGATTGCTGCTAGGGTTTTGTGTTGCAACTAAGTATCCCCTCACCTCATCACTCCCTAATTCCATACTCTCCTTCCCTTATTCCCCAAGTTAACATATCCCCAAAATTCACTAAGCCCATGCTTCCAATTCCCAAATCACTTATTCCTAAGTTCTATTATCCCTATCCCTAAACCCTATTATTCCCTATCACTCTCCTTCTCTCATTTCACCTGTAAAATCCTCAAGTCCCCAAACAGTCAAGTGACTGTCCTCACATTTTAAATCTCACTTGATAAACTCCATTCTCACTGCCCATTTTTTCCCATAGTCCCTCATTTGACTTTGACACATTGGGCAAAATAAAGCACCAAACTCTCCATTTTCACCTCGAGGAGGAGTGAAAGGCATGATTTTGGCCAAAGCTTCTCGGCTGAGAATAGTACTTGATGCAGCACTTTCAGCTCAAATTTCAAGGAATTTGGAACAAATTTTGTCATTTTTGAATTTCTTAGTAACAAAACAGAGTTTTCTACCCGACGCGTAGCGCCACTTGGAGCGCGCTTATAATTCAGACATCTTCTGGAGGAAAACTTTACATTTTTGGATTTTTCATCGAACATTATGCATGCTCATGGATAACCTAATGATTTCATCAAGTTCTAGGTTGCCTAAGGGTCAAAAACATGCCAAAAATGACCTTTCTGCCACCTTTAGCACCCACAGGAATCAGTCTTGGGAGAATGAATTTTTGGAGGGGAAAATGATATCCAAATCAAGAAATTATACTTGGGTTGGAAATTAGACAAGTAGGGCTATCCAACAAGCTATCTTGGGCTCAATTTGGACTTTGGGAAGTGCCTCAAAATCATCCCCAAAGTTGTGCTACACATAGAGAATCAGGCGCGGCACATAGAGGAAAATTGGCCTGTTTGACTCAGTGTTTCACTGTTTTTCGCCCAGTTTTGCCTAGTTTGACCTTTTCACTCTCCTAATTGCAAATTCATGATGTAATTTGATGAAAATTGAGGGATCATGATGTAAATATGCTATATTTTTACTTGTATAGGTAGATTCATCAGTTTAGAGGTTGTTTGAAACTGAATGAATCAGTTTCCTTGTTTTTAGAGGCAAACTGTTATGATGCCTAGATTTCAATTCTCAGTTTAGGATAAATTGAATCAGCTCCTAGAATGATGAGCTCGACCCCTAGAGGCATGGGAATGGGTTAGGATTGTCTATATCATGTAATTCATCAGTCATTTTCATGGTTGCACACTTGGGATTGCTTGGCACATCATTGTACGTTCTATCTCTGCATTTTTGGCTTAGGAAAGACCAGGGTTTTGCAGCACTTGTTGGGATCCATGTGGCTCTGCATTTTGATGGTGTTTTTCTCTATGTAATTGTAAGTTCATTGATGTTTATGTGTATCATTTTCCCTTCTCTTTGCTTCTGAAATTAAACAAATGAGAGATTAAGGTAGAATTCACTGGACAGTTGTGCTCTGCCTTGAAATTTTGTTTAATTTTCAATGTTTTCATCTATTTGAGGAGGACCCTTGAGACTCTTTTTCCCTCCTTGGCTCCTCACCAGTCTGATCCATCCATTCATTCAATCTAAAGCATCAAAAAAATTGCCTTCCATGCCCCAATCAAAACTCTGCAAAAACTAGGCCTCATCCCCGGACCCAAATTTTCCTTTCCCTTTTTCCAACAAAAACCCCCCAAAAACTCAAATTAAATCCTTGCACATCATACCTAGCCTAAGATTAGTTGTTAAATCAGTCATCTCAAGCCCATCGATTATCTTTTGCTGAGATTGACCCAGAGAGAGCCCGCTCCTGTCCTCGTAGGGCTAGCTATAAGGCTGAGCGTGGTTGATGTGGACCTAGAAGCTTACCTTTTCAGCCTGAGGTAAATCTAGGCTCTAACATAGTGGCGAATCCACTGGGGAAGAAAGTTTATTTTCATTGTTTGGCTTTGCAGACTACAAATGGATCCTGAAGTTAGCCAGGTAGCCTTCAAAATGTTCTTGCTTTGCATTAGCGAAAGTAGATGAACGCTGCTTCAGTCAATCTCCGGTCTAGTTTATAAACTGAACATTTGATCTAAACGATCACCCCACTACATGTATCAAAATCAGATCTGATTTTTGATGGTGGACAACGATTAGACACAGCAAGGCTGAAATCATTCACTTGGCGACTCTAAATCAATTTCAAGCAGATCCAAAGACTCCACTGGAGGATGAACCTGACCAGCAAAAACATGAAAGGACAATAATGACAGATCAGGTATTCAAATTGGAATTTCGTCCAAGACATTTTGTTCTTCGTTGTAAATTATTTCTTCTCTTTTCCCGAGAATGTCAAGAAGGCTTTGCAAAGTATACTATGTTTGAGAAAAGATCCTCGTCCTGCATTTGATTCCTCCCCTTTGAAGATTGTAAATACCAAAGATTTGCATGCCTTTGAGCTTGATCAAGACCCTTTTTCTGAATCTTTTGATGAATGTCTTCAAAATGATGAGACTAAAGAGACCAATACTGATTCTATACCTTTTGTACATACCCCTATACCTTGTAAAATTCCAGATCGATACAAGCCTTTGATTTTACCTCCTATATCCCATGCTTTCCCTAAAAATCATGATCTATATTTACCAAGATTTGATGGTGAACGCAACAATATCACTGTTGAGAGACATGTTTTGAATTTTGAGTCTTTCCTTCACCTTTTTGAAGTTGATGAAGAAGATGTCAGTATAAGGCTTTTTTCTCTTTCTTTGCAAGGCAAAGTCAAGAGTTGGTTCAAAACCCTGCCCGATGCGAGCATCTCAGATTTCCAGCAGTTCGTCAAAGTTTTCCTTGACAGGTGGGTGGTAAGACAAAACCATTTCTTGATTATAGAAGAGTATAACCAGCTGAAAAGACAACTAGGGGAGACAGTACAACAGTTTTCTGCCAGATTTAACCAAGTCTATTTTTCGATGCCTGTTGATATAAGACCTCTTCTTGGATCCGCTCTATTGCACTACCCAGCTGCCTTTGATCCGGAAATGGAATTTCAGCTAAGAGAAAGGAATCCTACAACAATTGAAGAGGTGCAGAACAATGCAGTAGATGTAGAGGATCATTTGTTGATCTGAAGGGCAAAGTTGAAGGAAGAAGAGATGAAAAACATAGATCCGGAGGAAATGACATCTCTAGAGGTAAAGCTTGATATTTTGGCAAGTGCAGTGGAAGAGATGATGCAAAGGATCACCACAAGGAATGATTATGATGTTCAAGCCCATGGCTCGCTGATTGAAGAAGAACAAGTTGCTGATCCAAAACATCTTATTTCTTATCCCAGTTGTCATAGATCTGATAATGATTTTTTTATAGATCATCTTGGAGAAGAGAGATCTGTTGATATGACATGTATGCTTGATGATGTGTTTTATACTGATGATTTGCCTCAGTTTGATCATTATGATGATGGTGATTATGTTCTCCAAACAGAAGCTAATCTTGTAGACAAATCAACAACTATTTTGTGGTAGGAAGAAGTTCACTTTTAGCAGCTCAAATACAATGTTCAGCCATCACATATCAGCTATGGAAACGACAAGAAAAGTGTAGCGAATTTTGAAGTAAGTGAAGGGTCTTTACCTTTTTGTTTTGCCTCATTTTAGTTCATCAGAGACAACATTCATGCACTCGGAAATCAACTGTCAACAAGTCTTGATCTAGACCATCTTGAGGGCAATGAAAACCTTGTTCAAGACTTTTCATATCCAGAGTTGCAGCCCATGAATGCCATTGATTGTCAAGTTGCAGATGAAGACTTGGAAGTTGGCACATATGATCAAAAGATACAAGATGATTTTGTACCATTTTGTTTTGAATCATTTCAGTTTCTAAAGGGAAAACTACATAGTATATATTCAAATGAGCAGCATGTAGGGAATCATGTAATCACAATGGAACCAATAGAAAATGGGTTGCGGCAATCTTTTCATGTTTTTCATGATCCAATAGCTAATGTGTTGGATAATGTCTGTAGTCAAATTCCTTCTCCTATCTGTGAGCTTGACAAAAGTATTCATACAAACTTGATCTGGCAGCTGGTTTCTTTGTTATTTTTAGCAAGAATCTCATCACAAAGCTCATATGAAAGTTTGCATTCATGGTATGAGGAAAAGAGAAGTAATCCATTGGATGAGCTAAGTCCCAATGTGCATGAATTTCGAGATCCTTATGCAGTGTTTTTGGAGGCGGATAGAGAATCTATATCATTCAATGGATTTGTTTCCAAGTTTTCATGGGAGTTGCCTTTCAGTAATTCCCTCTTGTTGTTCCTAAACAAGCACGTGTGTAGAATTCAAACAATAGCCATGATTCTTACATAGTTGCATTAGTTGTTCCATTTCACTTGATCAGGTGGTGAAAAGAGTAATTAGAGTAGGTTGTATTGAATAAGCTTCATATTGAGCATCATTTCCAGTTTGTCGGTTGTGTTTAAGTATTGAGTCACTTTTTAGTTAAGTGAGAGTCAAGTTGTGTTGTCAAGTCATCATTTTTCAGTCATGCATTTCAGCTTGAGTTTTTGACTCCATTGCCCAATGGATGAAGGCATTGCCTGCTTTCGCAGAGATCTGTAGTTCTTGGCACCTCCAAGGAGCTACCATCCCCATTGGAGCCAATGTTAGTGTCAGTATTTGTAACCTTCCTCCAGTGATAAAACTTGCTCTTACAAAGTGATTTTAAGGTGTCAAGGTCAAATTTTGTCATTTCAGTGAGTTTTCAAGCAAAATTTGGTCACTAGGTATTATGTATAGGGTTTGTTTTCACTCTTTTCAAAGTTGTCCAAATTTTGGTCCATGTCACCATTTAGCTGAGTGTATCATCATTCATAGGATTGTCATCATCATGTCAAGTTCCACTGGGTCATTTTATATCTTGTTCATGCTTCAGTTGCGCCTAGGTAAAGTTCATTTCCCTCTCCTAGGGTTTTGAAGGTAATTTCTCTTGGATGGTCAAATCATTAGCAAAACTTGTATCCTGATGTTCATACACCTTACCCTATTGTTAATGTACCTTATTAATCACTTCCCATCACTGCGATCCCCCAAATTCCTCATTTTTGCACAAACCCTAGTTTCTTGCTACAACTTGACAATTTTCTAGGTTGGGCCTGTGTTTTGCCTTTTTGGACCCCTTCCCCTCACTCAATATTTGAAATTCCATATTCCTATGCTTCTTAGCATCCTTCCCTACTTCTCAAAATTTCCTCAATAATTTATAAGCCCCCTATCCCCTTCATTTCGCTTCATTTTGACAAATCCCCTGTTCCACACATCGGGGTAGGTTTTACTCAAATGATGTTTTTGAGCAATAAAAGATGAATTTTGGAAAATTGAGAGAGGTTTTTGTCCAAAATAGGCCATGGAAGAAAAACCCCCTTTACATTTTACACGGGTTTCATGGTTTTAGACAAATGTCAAAAATACCGTTGCCTCAGGAGAATTGAATGCACCTCTGAAGTGACCTTGGGAAAATGAATTTTTCGTTTAGCTTGGTTGGCCAAATGACTTTCTTTATGAGTCAAATGATAACTAGCCACAAATATCTTTCCAATGAGCTATCATGAGCTCAATTTGGAGTTGAGGAAGACCTTCAAAAGTTGACTGCAACAGCACTCTGCCTTGAGGCAACCTCATTTGGCACATTTTGACCAGTCTTGGGAGATTTGATTTTTGACAGAGTAAATGAACTCAAAATTGACAAATTCTAGTTGTATTGGAAATTATACTCAAATACCTTTCCAACGCGCTATCTTGCACCCACTTTTGACACCGGGAAGGCCTCCAAAACTCTCCTGAAAAATGTGTTATGCACTGGGTGGTGGCGCGGCACATTGGGTTTGTGCGCGGCGCACATGGCGTGCACGGCGCATTGGGAATTTTTCTATAGTGTAAAAATACACTGGCAAAGCGCACATGGCATGCGCGGCGCGTTGGGATGGTGCACAGCGCATACAGCCAGGAAGCCCAAAAATTACTAAATTCGCTCCAAAATCGCCCAAAACGCATTGATACGAGTAGGTTGAACTTCATTCATGGTTTTTCATCCAAGATTAATGGTTGTTGATGGTGTGTATTTCATGGTTCTTGTGTAAAAAAATCAAACCCTACCTCTTAAAATACCCCAAGGAGATTGCTGCTAGGGTTTGTGTTGCAACTAAGTATCCCCTCACCTCATCACTCCCTAATTCCATACTCTCCTTACTTCCCTTATTCCCCAAGTTAACATATCCCCAAAGTTCACTAAGCCCATGCTTCCAATTCCCAAACTACTTATTCCTAAGTTCTATTATCCCTATCCCTAAACCCTACTATTCCCTATCACTCTCCTTCTCTCATTTCACCTGTAAAATCCTCAAGTCCCCAAACAGTCAAGTGACTGTCCTCACATTTTTAAATCTCACTTGATAAACTCCATTCTCACTGTCCATTTTTTCCCACAGTCCCTCATTTGACTTTGACACATTGGGCAAAATAAAGCACCAAACTCTCCATTTTCACCTCGAGGAGGAGTGAAAAGGCATGATTTTGGCCGAAGCTTCTCAGCTGAGCATAGTACTTGATGAAGCACTTTTAGCTCAAATTTCAAGGAATTTGGAACAAATTTTGTCATTTTTGAATTTCTTGGTCACAAAACAGAGTTTTTTGCCCGACGCATAGCGCCACTTGGCGTGTGCTTATAATTGGGACATCTTCTGGAGGAAAAATTTACATTTTTTGTTTTTTCATCGAAAGTTATGCATGCTCATGGATTACCTAAGGATTTCATCAAGTTCTGGGTTGCGTAAGGGTCAAAAACATGCCAAAAATGACCTTTCTGCCACCTTTTGCACCCACAGGAAGCAGTATTGGGAGAATGAAGTTTGGGAGGGGAAAATGACATCCAAATCCCAAAATTCCACTTGGGTCGGAAAGTAGACAGGTAGGGCTTTCCAACAAGCTATCTTGGGCTCAATTTGGACTTTGGGAAGTGCCTCAAAATCAGCCCCAAAGTTGTGATATGCATAGAGAATCAGGTGTGGCGCATAGAGGAAAATTGGCCTATTTGACTCTGTTTTTCACTATTTTTCGCCCAGTTTTACCTAGTTTGACTTTTTCACTCTCCTGATGGAAAATTTATGATATAATTTGATGAAAATTGAGGGATCATGATGTAAATATGCTATATTTTTACTTGTATAGGTAGATTCATCAGTTTAGAGGTTGTTTGAAATTGAATGAATCGGTTTCCTTGTTTTTAGAGGCAAGCTGTTATGATGCCTAGATTCCAATTCTCAGTTTAGGATCAGTTGGATCAGCTCCTAGAATGATGAGATCGACCCCTAGAGGCATGGGAATGGGTTAGGATTGTCTATATCATGTAATTCATCAGTCATTTTCATGGTTGGACACTTGGGATTGCTTGGCACATCATTGTACATTCTATCTCTGCATTTTTGGCTAAGGAAAGAACAGGGTTTTGGCAGCACTTGTTGGGATCCATGTGGCTCTGTGTTTTGCTGGTGTTTTTCTTTATGCAATTTTAAGTTGATTGATGTTTATGTGTATCATTTTCCCTTCTCTTTGCTTCTGAAATTAAACAAATGAGAGATTAAGGTAGAATTCACTGGACTGTTGTGCTCTGCCTTGAAATTTTGTTTAATTTTCAATGTTTTCATCTATTTGAGGAGGACCCTTGAGACTCTTTTTCCCTCCTTGGCTCCTCACCAGTCCGATCCATCCATTCATTCAATCTAAAGCATCAAAACAATTGCCTTCCATGCCCCAATCAGAACTCTGCAAAAACTAGGCCTCATCCCCGGACCCAAATTTGCCTTTCCCTTTTTCCAACAAAAACCCCCCAAAAACTCAAATTAAATCCTTGCACATCATACCTAGCCGAAGATCAGTTGTTAAATCAGTCATCTCAAGCCCATCGATTATCTTTTGCTGAGATTGACCCGGAGAGAGCCCTCTCCTGTCCTCATAGGGCTAGCTACGAGGTTGAGCATGGTTTGATGTGGACCTAGAAGGTTACCTTTTTAGCTTGAGGTAAATCTAGTCTCTAACACTATGTATGAATCAAGGCCATGTGTTTTTATTGTTACTTTGGGAAATAAGTTTTACATGATACCGGAGGTAGTGCCGCCTACCACCATCTCTTTGGTTACTGTAAAACAATGCAGAAAGCTCATTTCCAAAACTAGGAAATTTGTTTTCCTTATGATATGCCCTTAGGGAAAGAAGAAGACAATAGCCATGACCTCCAGACAAGGCCCCTCCACATGACAACTACAAATGGACAAGGTCGTGGAGGAGTACAAGGACATCTTCACCTCCCCCGCAGGGGTTCCTCTGCACTATCAGGTCAAGCACTCCATCGATCTAACCCAAGGTGTGCCACTGCCCAATGGACCAATCTATCGACACTCCATTCTAGACAATGACGAAATTAAGAGGAAAATTCAGGAGCTTCTATAGAAAGGTCACATCCAACTGAGTTCATCTCCCTGTGGGAGCCTAATCGTGTTGGTACAAAAGAAGGATGGGACTTGGAGACTCCGTATTGACTATCGAGCACTGAACAAGATAACTGTCCAGAAAAAGTACCTGATCCCATGAATTGATGGCCTACGAGGCCAAATGAAGGGGGTAAAATATTTCAGCAACATCAACTAGAAGTTAGGATATCACCAGGTACCAATCAAACCCTTCGATGTGTGGAAGATTGCCTTCAAAGAAAAGGAGGGCCTTTTTGAATGGTTGGTTATACCTTTCAGGTTGACGAATGCTCCTGAAATGATGGATGACATCCTGTTGCCATTCACCAACTCATTTTTAGTGCTATAGTTGTATGACATCCTAATGTTCAACCAGAGTTGGGAAGACCACCTCCACCACATTTGACAAGTTCTCCAAACACTGCGGCAACACAAGCTATGTGCCAATTTGGACAAATGAACTTTTGGCATGACCCAAGTTTAGTATTTGGGATACATTATTGATGAAAAAGGAGTGCATTTGGATCTGATCAAGATCCAAGTCATTCAGGATTGGCCATCTCCAACCACTCTATCAGAGCTCCGTAGCTTTCTGGGTCTTGCCAATTTCTACCGTAGGTTCATGTTGGAATTTTCTCATATCACTTGGCCCTTGAGTCAAGTCACCAAGGGAGGAGTGAAAGAAAAATTCTTTTGGCCTGAATCTCAATAGAAGGCATTCATAGAGTTGAAACATCGCCTCTGCTCGGCACCAGTGCTCGCATTACCAGACTTGCAACAACCATTTGAGATTGATATAGATGCCTTTGGCTATGCTATTGGGATAGTCCTTACTCAACATAGGCATCTAGTGGCATATCACAATGAGACGCTTTCAAACACAGTCCGAAAATATCCCACATATGACAAAGAGATGTATTCCATTATGCAGGCTTGCAGACAATGGAAGCATTACATTTTGGGGAAGGAAACAATCATCCACATAAACCACCGACCCCTGTGGTTCATACAAGTGCAAGGGAAGTTGCAGAATGATCGCCATCAAAAGTGGTCCACATACCTGCAACAATTCCATTTGAATATCAAGTATAATAAGGGAAGAACCAATAATGTTGCAGATTGCCTCAGTCGACCACCGATCATGGCATTAACCATCATGCTCAACTCTTGTGGGCATGACACTTCTGATTGGCCACTTCTCTACAAAAGTGACTCAGAATTAGGCCACACATACCAGACACAATTAGAGGGTCAGCATATTCTAGATTTTCACCTCCAGGATGCCCTGTTATGCCACCTGGGTCACCTTTGTGTTCCTTCAAGCGACCGTGCCAAGATGATTTGGGAAGCACACTACAGTCGAGCTACTGGGCATTTCAGGGTCAAGAAAATGGTGGCAGTGCTGCAAAATTATTTCTATTGGCCACATCTTCGATAGGATTTTGGGAAGTACATCAGGTCCTGCGTTGTCTACGTCATTGCCAAACTGACCATCAAGAAGCAAGGCCTTTATACTCCACTGCCTACCCCTAGTCGACCTTGGGAATCCATCTCCATGGATTACAATTCGGGCCTTCCTTCTACTAATTATAGAAATGTCTGTGTTTTTGTGGTCATCGACAGTTTCTTGAAGATGGCCATTATGGTGGCCTATAAGAAGAATATCACAGCAGAAGCCACTACTAAACTCTTCTTCGAACCAGTGTGGGTACACTTTGGGATCCCATAGTCTATCATCTCAGATCAAGACAGCAAGTTCCTCAGTACATTTTGGTCTAATCTCTGGTCGATGTTGGACACCAAACTCACTAACTCCACAGCCTTCCATCCCCAAACTCATGGCCAGACAAAGGTTGTCAACAGGATGATCGTACACATTCCATGCATGTACAACTCAAAGAATCCACGCACATGGGATGAGAGCCTCCCCTATGTTCAGCACAGCTATAACCGGGCTCTCCACAACTCGACTAGCCACAACTCTTTTCAAGTGGACTTGGGATTCCAGCAACTTTGTCCCATTGATGTGGCCATGCCATTTGTAGCTACTCAGGCAGATTTGGCTCATGTCTAGTCCGAAACAGATAAGGAAAACAAATTCATTGAGCACATCCAACATATCCACTAGCAAGTCCATGAAATTATGGAGAAATCAAATGCCAAGTACAAGCAACAACATGGTCAACATTGGGTGCCACACAAGTTTCAGTTGGGCGACAAAGTCTGGTTGCATTTGCAAAAAGAACACCTTACTAAAGCCTATCAGAAACTCAGACCACTATGATATGGTCCTTACACCATTACCAAGGTTGTGAGAGATAATTCATTTGAGCTCAGCGCTCCCCCATTCCTTGGCCTGCACCCAGTGTTCAATGTGGACTACCTTCGACCATACTTTCCACCATTACTAGACACATCCAACATTTTAGAACAGCTCACACTAACAATATTAAATCTATATTGTAAGAACAAGCTGCAACTGATTGGATCATGGACATGCAGATCAAGCACACTCGCCAGCAGAAGATCCAATTGTATCGAGTTGTCAAAGTAGGCCAACTCCTTCACCAGGGAAAGTGGCTCACCAGGGACCAAGTTCAGCAGAATTTTCCTCATCTTGTGGAGGAATGATCTAGGTAGATATTGGTGGCCACCAGCCAATTCCACTTGGACCCCACCATTTTTCCTTTCAGTTTTTTAGTTTCCTTAATTGTAGCACAGTTTACTGTTTTTAGTAATTTTTCGGGTCCTAAACTTTCAGAGCACTTTTGAGGCCCTAAACAATGTTTTTTTGGCAATCTATCGCTAGCAATTTTTTAGTAGAATTGTCTCTTTTGTCATAGTCCTCGGAGAGATCTTTAAAATGGGGTATTATGCACGTCAAACAGAGATAATATGACCAAGTCATGACCCTGGGAAGTTGGATGTCCAACTAACCCCAACGAGGCCCATAAACTCTTGGTGTTACATCTCCTCAGGTTAGGGTTTTAGTTGTTTAGGGTTTATCTTATTGTTCAATAATAAAAAGGCCCTTGAGCCTCATTGTAAGGCAATTCAGAGGCATGTAGCTACCACATCCCTTCTCAGGGATAAGCTACCATCACCTGAGCTAGCTTATTTCCATTTATGTTACTAGGCATATTTCAGTATTTTACATCAATGAAATGAAGTATTATTTTTATTGCATCTCTGTATTTATGGTTATATCTGTAATATGTTGCGTTCTTGTTTAAATACGGATCAGTGGTATCAGAGTGGTATGCTCTTTCTTTGTTTTTCTTTGCATGTCTCCAACAAGGTCAAGATATAAAGAGTTAGGGCTTGAACTGGTTGAACCTTTGCAAGACCAGCCTCACAAATCTTGATGGCCTCCCATGGTGGATGAAAAGAAAGACGGGGGGGGCAGGAGATCCTATCAAAATATTGCTCAAAGAGGCCCTCAAGTGACAAAGGAACGCAATGATGGACAACTTTTCCCAGATCATTCAGCAGTTACCCAGGGGTGACACATCTACTTCCAACAACTACTCTAGAAGCACCACACCCTTTAAGGTACAAGTTAACTTTGACATTCCCAAATTTGAGGGTTAGATAGATGCAAATATTGTAGATAAATGGTTAAATTTTCTAGAAGGGTATTTTTTTGTTCATGATTTTTCCGGACGGGAAGAGATTACTTTTGCTCTTCTCAAAGGCTCCCCCCACGTCAAGGACTAGAGGGAAACCTACTGCAAGCAAAAGACTGAAATTACGACCTCATTATTTTCTGTTGCACCCACTTGGAATTCATTTCGGGATGCCAACGAGGAGCAGTATTACCCTATCAAAATCTATGAGGATAAATACATAAAGTGGACCACGCTACCGCAGGGAAGGGACCAAGACGTGCTAGAGTTTACCAATATTTTTCATACACTTCACACAAAGTTGGGTATCAAGGATACTAAGCAACATTTGGTACTCAAGCTATGTGCCAATTTGGAGAAATGCACTTTTGGCACTGTTAGAGTCCTATAGTGATAGGATTCATAATTCTGAATTGGCTGAGGTTAAGTCTTGTAATATTGTACATACCTTTTCTTTTTGCAAATCTCTTCCATATTAAAGTTAAAAAATGTAAAGAGGGTATGTCCTAAAAGAAATATCAAAGGAGAAGAAAAATAAGAAAAGATCAAAAAATGAAAAAATATGAACCCCAAACAAAAAATAGATCATGAAAGTGTGCAAGCAATAACTAGCCTAAAATCATCTTAACTCAAGCCATCTCTGAGCATCATGAAGGCTAGGTCATGATCTCCAAAAGTGGTTTGTGGTTACCTACCAATTTTCTTTCTTCATACTTCAAAAGAAATATCAGAGTGCTAAGAGGCATGACCCAAGTTCAGTATTTGGGATACATTATTAATGAACGAGGGTTGCATGTGGATCTAGCCAAGATCTAAGTCATTCGAGATTGGCCATCTCCAACCTCTCTAACAAATATCCACATCATTTTTGGTCTTGCAAATTTCTACCATAGGTTCGTGTTGGGATTTTCTCATATCACTTGGCCCTTGAGTCAAGTCACCAAGGGAGAAGCGAAAGAAAAAATATTTTGGTCTGAATCTCAACAAAAGGCATTCACAGAGTTGAAACATCACCTCTGCTCAGCACCAGTGCTTGCATTACCAGACTTGCAACAACCATTTGAGATCGATATAGATGCCTCTTACAATGCTACTGGGACAATCCTTACTCAACACTAGCATCCAGTGGCATATCATAGTGAGATACTTTTAGACACAGTGCGGAAGTATCCCACTTATGACAAAGAGATGCATTCCATTGTGCAGGCCTACTAACAATGGAAGCATTACATTTTGGGGAAGGGAATGGTCATCCACATAGACCACCAGCCCCTGCAGTTCATACAGATGCAAGGGAAGTTGCAAAATGGTTGCCATCAGAAGTGGTCCACATACCTGCAATAGTTCCATTTGAATATCAAGTATAAGAAGGGAATCACCAATAATGTTGCAGATTTCTTGAGTCGACCACCAATCATGGTGTTAACCACCGTGCTCAACTCTTGTGGGCACGAGACTTCTAATTGGCCACTTCTCTACAAAAGCAACCCAGAATTTGACCACACGTACCAGACACTCTTGGAGGGTCAACATGTTCTAGATTTTCACATCAAGGATGCCTTGTTGTGCCACTTGGGTTACCTTTGTATTCCTTCAAGTGAGTGTGCCAAGATGATTTGGGAAGAACACTACAGTTGGGTTGTTGGGCATTTCAGGCTCGAGAAAATGATGGCAGTACTGCAGAATTATTTCTATTGGCCAAATCTTCGATAGGATTTCGGGAAGTACATCAGATCTTGCACTGCCTGCGCCATTTCCAAAACAACCATCAAGAAGCAAGGCCTCTATACTTCACTGCCTACCCCTAGTCGACCTTAGGAATCCATCTCAATGGATTACATGTTAGGCCTTCCTTCTACTAAGCATGGAAACAACTATGTTTTTGTGATCATCGACAGGTTCTCAAAGATGGCAGTTATGGCAACCTGCAAGAAGAATATCACAACAAAAGCCACTGCTAATCTCTTCTTCGAACGAATGTGGGTACACTTTGGGATCCCACAGTCGATCATCTCAGATCAGGACAAAAAGTTCCTCAATACATTTTGGTCCAGTCTCTGGTCAATGCTGGACACCAAACTCACTAAGTCCACATCCTTCCATCCCCAAACTGATGACCAGACAGAGGTTGTCAATAGGATGATCGTACACATTCTGTGCATGTACAACTCAAGGCATCCATGCACATGGGATGAGAGCCTCCCCTATGTTCAGCACAACTATAACCAGGCTCTCCATAGCTCGACTGGCCATAGTCCTTTTAAGGTGGGCTTGGGATTCCAGCCACTATGTCCCATTGATGTGGCCATGCCATTTGTAGCTACTCGTGCAGATTCAGGTCATGTCCAGTCTGAAACAGATAAGGAAAACAACTTCATTGAACACATCTAACATATCCGCCAGTAGGTCCACAACATTCTGAAGAAATCAAATACCAAGTACATGCAGCGACATGATCAACATCGGGCGCCACACAAGTTTCAGGTGGGCGACAAAGTTTGGTTTCATTTTTGAAAGGAACGCCTTACCAGAGCCTATCGAAAACTCAAGCCACTCTGATATGGTCCTTACACCATTACCAAGGTTGTGGGAGATAATGCATTTGAGCTTAGCATTCCCCCATTCCTTGGTCTGTACTCAGTGTTCAATATGGACCGCCTTTAGCCATACCTTCCACCATTGTTAGACACATCCGACATTGCAAAACAGCTCACACCAACAAAGTTAAATCCAGAATGCATGGAATAAGTTGCAATTGATCAGATCATGAACATACAGATCAAGCACACTCACAAGTAGAATATCCAACTGTATTGAGTTGTCAAAGTAGGTCAACTCCTTCACTAGGGAAAATGGCTCACCAAGGACCAAGTTCAGTAAAAGTTTCCTCATCTCATGGAGGAACTCAACGCAATGGGGACCATTTCTTCCTAAGGGAGGAGGAATGATCCAGGTGGATATTGGTGGCCACCCACCAATTCCACTTGGACCCCCACCATTGTTTCTTTTAGTTTTTCAATTTCCTTAATTGTGGCACATATTACTATTTTTAGTAGTTTTTTAGGTCCTAAACTTCTGGAGCCTTTTTTAGGCCCTAAACGATGTTTTTTTGGAAATCTATTGCTAGTATTTATGTGATAAAATGATCTTTTCCATTGTAGTCCTTAGAGAGATCTTTCCAACAGGGTATCATGTGCATCAAACGGAGATAATATGACCAGGTCAGGACTCTCGGAAGCTGGTTGTCCAACTAACCCCAACTGAGCCCATAAACTCTTGGTGTTACATCTCCTCGGGTTAGGGTTTTGGTTGTTTAGGGTTTTCTCTTATTGTTCAATAATAAAAGGCCCTTAAGCCTCATTGTAAGGCATTTCAGAGGCATGTAGCCGCCACATCTCTTCTCAGGGATAAGCTACCATCACCTGAGCTAGTTTATTTCCATTTTTGTTACTAGGAATATTTCAGTATTTTACATTAATGAAATGAAATATTATTTCTGTTGCATCTCTGTATTTATGGTTATATCTATAATCTGTTGCATTCTAGTTTAAATATGGATCAACTAGGTTCCTTGGTCCTTCTCCTCAACTGCTTAGAAGCGATTTCAACATGTAATGTTTTCCTGTAGTCACTGATAGTTAGATCTGCACAATTTCAATGGACAGTGATTGTTTCCAGAATGAGGCTCTGGGAGGCCCATCTACACAGTTTCTACATGCAAGATCGACATGAAAACTTAGACAACATTGCAAATTCTTTAGGCTCAAAGCACTGCTGCGGGATAGGGGTCCTGGGAGGACACCTCTGTGCATTTCTAGAGACTAGTGTTGGTTGGGGCCTCTACGAGCTACAATGTTTCAGAAGGCAAGGGAGGTTGGTGTCTCTACACACTGTGGGGTTTTAGCAGGAAAGGGAGGAAGCTTGATGGTTGTAGAAGCAAAACACGCAGTTCAGGGAAGTTGGATGAGGCTAGGTTGCTCAAGAAAATGACTAACTGTGAGATAAAAGAAACATACATAAACATGATAAGACTTGACTTTGATCACACACAAACACCTAGTTACACAACGAAGACCATCCAGAATGCATGAGACATACTTTTCTTGATGCAAGGACCTTCATGAAAAAAGTGCATGAAGTGAGTGTGAAACATGTCTATATGATGACAACCACTCATATGCACATATTTCCCTTGAAGCAAGACAACATCCCTTTGCATGACAAACAACAACTCCTATGCCCAAAAATTACACATGATGCATAAGGATGAGAATGCAGACAACTCTTGGGATCAAGGAGGGGAGCTTGAAATCATCATCTTACCAATAAGTGACCAAGGATGATCGACCATAGGATCCAAGGTAGGATCCAAAATTTGCATGCAAGCTCAAATTTTGGAGGGTGGTTGTAGCCGCTACAACACTTGGTAACACACTGGTATAACTCCAGCTCTCTGTATGGACATTGTTTCATGGAAAGTAAGTTTAACCCTTCCGAAAGTATTGTTTGATTCTTTGATCATCATGGTTTCCACACTAGCTTGGTTGAAAGATGTAGTCCCTACCATTCTCTTGATCAGTTAGCACACATTCCAAGCCAAGTCAACCCAATTGTTTCGATTGGGAATGAGGGGTATATTGGTGCACAAGTAATATGGCAGTTAGAGTTTAAGTTTCATCTCTGGTGTTGCTCCGCTACCAACAAGCCTGGAAATTACCACGGAGGAGTCACGCATGAATACAAGCATCACTCTGCTGCCAGTGAGTCTGGTCAGTGCCTCAATGGAGTTACTTGCATCACCTCTCTACACATGAAGCCTTTCTCTTCTTTTAGCTTATTCATGTTTTCAAATTTTTTATATTTTCATTTTTCAAAGAACTGTGCACGGGAACTTATTTATTTCAAAGGCGGAAGAGGGATCTTGACATATTAAGAGCAGGAGAGTTTCTTCCTTCAAAGAAGTATGTTATGTATGCCTATGACATACTTGTTAAGGTTTTCCCCCACACTTTAATCTACTTGACTGAGCTGGCAAGGGTTAAGCCAAAACAACTGAATAAAGTAGGCGATGCTATTTAGAGTGCAAGCGTTGTGTTTTCCCCAAGACTCACTCTGAACATAACATATTTTCCATTAAGGCATCATCAACTGAAGACAACAAGCTCTCCATAAAAAGAGAGGACACTAGATAACAAAGTCTTGATAATTGTACAGGTCCTCTTAGATTTTCCCAGCTTGTCTCGAGAGCCAAACACGGTTTCACGAGATGCTAACCTACGAGTAAAAGCAAGCAAAGAAAGCGAAAAGAAAAAATCATAAGTAAAGCAAAAGAAAAATAGGTAAGCAAAGCAATCAAACAAGAAAACCAAACCGAGGAAGCAAGAAAACAAACATGCGAATTGAAAATCAAAGCAAAGAAAGAAGCAAATAATACTCCTAATCCTACGCTAAACAACGCATGGGCCTACTCGCATGAAGTGATATTTCCAATGTAGCCATTGGCGCATTGGCTGGCCTATGTTGGTGAAGGCATGGTTCACGAGAAGCACAGTCAAGCAAACCAACAAACATAAAAGATACAACAATGAAGGCCAACATGCTCTGAGTTCTAAAACGTCCACAAAAAATAAAAGAGTGAATGCACATGAATACGAACATTCTGCGGACTTAACATGATGTTGTGACACACTGTGTAGATGATAAACATATACACTCTTTGTACTGTGACATATGATCGAACATGAGAAATACCAATAGCTTATGCTTTGCAAGCGCGCTCATTGTGTAAGCCTCCTCCAAAGCTTGAGCAATGGGATCGTGTGGTTCGAGTGGAGGAAGCGAAATCTAGGTGTTTTGTTGATCTTCAATGTGAAGTAGAGAGTGATAAGGAGCCATCAGTGTTTCAATTTTTTTTATCGGAGGTGGAACTAACCTCAGGACAACAAGGACCTAACATAACCATCAGCCCAAGCTAAAGTGCCATGATAGCTTATGGGGTTTCCAATCCGTTAATGGGTAGATCGTCGAAGACCAGTGGCCTAGACAAATTAACATTGAGTGAATCAAAATCGTGATCAAATGAAGAATTACAAAGATCACGACAGCCACGATTAGAAAATTTGATATGTTTGTTAGAATCCTCATAATTTTATGAATCATGCAGAGGGGTAGATGAGAAGCAAGGATGTTCACCCTCTATGTTTTCACAAATGATAGATGACATATGGGACATATGGGACATATTTTCATAGGAATATGTGTCCTCTCCGCAATGTAATGACAGACTAACATCCGGTGTGTCTTGTGAATGATCAGAAGTAGAAACATCTGGAAATGAGTTTACACAGGGTAAATCAATAGTGGCAGAATCATAAGGGATGTCAGGATAGATCGGATGAGGTATGGATGGAAGGGATTCATCCTTCACCACAAATTCTTCTTTAGATTCCCGCACACACTTATCATGAATAATAGTACAGGTTGGCTGCACAACACCAACTTTGTCAACAACTTGATCCTCGTTCACAACAAGTGTGGAGTCCGACATGGAAGAACACAAGAGAGTATAGTCCAGAGGATCAAAATAATGTGGGGACAGAGGTTGAGGTAACAAGTCCACATGATAACCAGTAGACTTGCAAGCCAAATCTGCACAGATATTAAGAGCAAGCAGAGTAAGAGGATGTGACATTTCAACCGATGTGTGTGTGTTCTCTCGCATCACTCTGTTGTTGTGGAGACGTTTGATGAGGGGAAGGCGGACAGTCACTTGTGACAACAACTGTGTCCGATTGTGATACGCAACTCCATCACTGAAGTATGTTGGGTAGGGTTCGAATGATTCTAAGAATTGTGGACTTTCATATATGTAAATAAGATACTTAAATCTTCCATCAAGAAATTCCCATTCAATTTCATCTTCAGGAAATCGCCATACAAGATTACAAAAGCATGTGTGAAACTGTTCAACAGATTCATCAAGTCCTTTCTGTAATTTCATAATTTCTTTATTGAGTGCTTTATGGTCAAAATTCTTAAAAGCACAGTCTATCTCCACCACCATATGAGGGAGAGAGTGAATAGACATTTTTGGCAGCGTGGCACACCAATGCAGTGGGTTCCCTCAAAGTGTGTATGTGAATAGCGCGTAGGTCATGTAATCTTCAAAGATTTCATGCCTTTCATAGGAGCCTACAATGCTAACCGCATGTGTGACCAAGGCTACTCAGCCTCCACCATCATATGTTTTACCTGACAAGATATTCTAGAGCTCTTCTGATATTTCAAGGTCGTTTCCATAAGACATACACCTCAGAAGAGAAATAATGTGTTTAGTCATGATAATTATGCAAAGATTCAAAACAGATTGTGAGGACTCAACTTGTCATTTGGCCCTCCTTCTAGCACCAAAAATGTTGATGATTCTGGACCCACAAACATTTAGGGGATCTCCCCAGTATGAAGTCCCAACTAGACCTCACACCTTTTGGTGTAGGAGTCCCATCTGGTATGATGGCCCGATTTCCATTATCTTAAATATATGCCTTGGCTCTTGCGTGTCAGCACGTGAGAGTGGTTTGCTTCGTCTTTGAACAACAAGGTTCACGTGCCTGGTGAGTGCTTAGTATTACTTGTGTCAAGGTTCTTGTACCACAGACGGATAGGGTGGATGTGAGTCTCCATTTGAAAGGGAATAGTCTCAACTCTATCAAAGGCGCACAACAAAATAGGACATGCGCAACTTCCGGTGGAGTAGTCCACATGAATTTCGCAATCACAGACACACAATGAGCAGATAGCATGTTCAACACCCAGAGGAGTACTCCACATGAGTGTGACAGTCATTATAACAATTTTATGGGAATGCTTTTGTATAGTGTTCGGCGAGGCAGCCCACATGGGCAAGACAAATTTAACAACTTATACAACACATTTTCATAAACATATGTATTAGAACAATTGAACTAGTTCAACTATCTTAACACAGGTTAAAGAAACATGCATTACAAGTGTCCAAAGATTAGTCTCACAAATAATTGCAATACATGTGTGAAAACGTGTTTCCTTGTTAATAGGATTTTGAACTAAGCGAAAGTTCCAAGACACATCGGTACACCATACATCGCTAACCCTGTAAGTGGGGCATTGGAGCTATTGCTTGCTCCTCAAAGAAAATATTATAGACTCTCAAGGATATGTTGGAGGAGCCAAGGTGAAAATTCCTTTCCATGTACAAATGAGGGGTATTTATAGCCAAGGGTGAAATTGATCCTCGTGACTGTTTGACTTACATGACTCTTCAACTTTACATGTGGGTCTCTTGGAATTCCATGTTACATTACATTGATTACAACAATATGGCCCATAATAGTGATGTGGCCGATATGACTCATGAAACAACTCGACACGACAGTGTTGGTATGTTCATGTTGTTGGTGGTATCCATGTCGAGTTGCAGTGCTGGTAAGTGATGGATTTTCTCTTGGTGTATCATAGCTTCATCTTGGTATTCGCTTGATGTTTTCATGTGCATGTTCCTCCTTTGCTTTTACTTTGACATGCTTCATGTGTTCGTCAGTTCATAAACAAATCTCCTTGCATGCACTCCTCATTCTTACGTCCATGAAACAATCTCCTCGCATGCATTTCTTGTTCATTTGTTTGTGAACAAATCTCCTTGCATGCATTCCTCATTCGTCTATTCATGAACAAATCTCCCTGCATGCTCTTCGTGTTCATCCCGCTCATCATCGTGTCATGTCCCATCCATGTATCTGTATTTATAATCACTCATGATGAGACGAAATAAAATCCAAAAATCTCCTAGTCTACCATCATGCATTACCATTTGCTTTCTGATGTAGGTGACCGAGAGAGAGGACAAGGCTCTGAAACTGAGCAAGGTATATTTCAAGTCAGGATGCAGGCTTCAGGCACTACTAGTGAAAATTGCATAGAGGCCACTGGGAGACTGAGATGGACAATCGGGGTCAGCAGTGAATGTCCTCAGAATCTCTCTCACCTAGAGGGCAGTTCTATGTAATTTTTTCAGGGAGGCATTACAAGCACCAGAGGCAAACTACCAGCATAAACTATGCAATTTCTCTAGGGAGCTCGTAGTGGCTTGAAGGAGGCTTGCTTAGAAAAATGTGTACTTTTTCTGGGGAGTTTGCAATAGGTTGCGGGAGTTTGCTGGAAAAAAATACGCAATTTTTGGGAGGCTATAATGTTGAACATCCTTGCATAGATTCTGAGCTAAGCGGGATGCTTGGAAGCTGGGTGACTGCTCATGAACATTGCACAATTTTTTGGGTGAGCAGTCGGCCAGCCGACTAGGTGACTAGATGGAAAAAATGCACACTTTTTTTAGGGAGACAGTGACAAACACAGAGTGTTTGTCTGGCATGTCTGTGCAGTTTCTTCAGTCAGCAGAGTGGGCAATATTTTCAGCTTTTGTGTATTTTTTTGGGGGAGTGAGTCATAAGGTCATAGCTCGATCAAACTCTCTAGTTAACCACCTGGAGGCTTGGTTTGTTGGGTTGTGTTATATTCTTTCTACGACTAGAAACCCTAGTTAACTGGGCGGTTAGAGGGGGGCAGAGTGCCCCCTTCTTTGTGTCAATTGTGCAGCGGGGGGGGCACAGGGGGGCGGGTATTCCCCATCTACGGGGTCTGGGGTAGCGCCCTGGGGAAAATATTTTTGGACCCTATATTAGGTTGGGTGGGCCTACCTATGGTTTTGTGCATGATTTTCGCACATGGTTTTGGACTTGATGATTTTCAGTCCATGGTATTGGATGCTTTGACATGTAAAAATATGTATTGTAACATTGAAAGGAATATAACGAAAAATCAATCTAGTAGTCCAGTTTTCAGATCCAGGGGAAAATGTTGATGTATACGTATTTTGTGTGTTATGCTCTCGCATTGTTGATTTTCTGTGTTTTAGAATTTGTATGTCGGTAACTTTTGTACGGGGTTAAAACCTACATTTGATATCACAGTTGTTTTGGCTTCAAGGGGACGCCTTTGTTGCTAAGGGGTTTCGCTCGGGCCTGTGGTAGACCCTGTCCAGTGGGAGATCTGTGGGATCGATTCTAGTGTGAAAGAAGATGGCGAGCGGTGGAAAGATGGAGATCGAGAAATTTAATGGCCAGAGTTTTGAGTTGTGGAAACTCAACATGGAGGATCTGTTGGTGGATAAATATTAGTGGATCGCAATAGATCCGGGTACGAAACCAATGGGAGTGTCCGATGAAGAATGGAAGAATTTGGATCGGAAGGCAAAGAGCACAATACGATTGTGTGTCTCAGATTTAGTATTGTTGAATGTATCAAGGGAAGCTATGGTGAAGGCTTTGAGGGAAAAGTTAGGGACTTTTTCCCAATCTAAGTCTCTGGTGAATAAATTGTTCCTACGGAAAAAATTTTATAACCTGAGGATGAAAGGTGGAGACTCAGTGACAGAGCATCTGAAGGCATTTAATATTGTGGTAAGTCAATTATTATCTATTGATATTAAAATTTCAGATGAATATAAGTGCATCAGCTTTTTGTGTTCTCTACCAGATTCATGGGATAGTCTGGTTATTGCAATAGGTAACAATGCAACTACCTTGCAGTTTGATGAGATAGTCTCATCCTTGCTGACAAAGGAGATGAGATGGAAGAATATGGAGAGCCAGAATGGTGATGCCTTGTCTGTATGAGGACGTTCCCATAATGTTATGCTCTTAACCTACAAGACAATACCAGAATACCAAATATGCGAAGAAATATACCCAGAACACAGAACAATGAGAAATAACAGCAAGTATTTTATTATTCAGAAAGCAATGTTCACTTGCCTCTTCAAGGGGGTAACCTCCAATAGAGCAGAGCTTGATTACAAAATAAGACACGATGCTCCTTGCAGGGATTCTCTATCCTTTATATAGGATTCATACATCCAATACCATGGGGTCATACCATCATTCTTATTAATACCATCTATCTAATACCATGGCCCATTTGCAACTAACTGTGGTCCCGTCATTAAATGCCGGTTAACCACTTACAATTATTAATATGGGCTTTATTGACTCTTTACTTAACTATAACTATGACTCGATCCTATTACATAAATAAGGGGGTTAGGGTGGGACCCTAACATGCCTTCCCCCATACGAATAGCCTTGTCCTCAAGGCTGAAGCTACAAAAACTGTTGAAAAATAGTGGCTGGTTCCCAGGTTACATCTTATAGAGATGTATCTTTCCACTTGACAAGGACTTCCTTGATCATGCGGCCACGTAGGTGCCATTCTCGTGTGTCCAGGACCTGTTCAGGTTGGACCCAAATTGACCCTTCTTCATCCACTTCAAGTAGACTGGTTTGAATTCTGCAATTGTTCCCAATCACTTTCTTGAGGCATGAGACATGGAAAACTGGATGGATTTTTGTAGTTGGTGGCAAAGCTAGCATGTAGGCCACTTCTCCAATGCACTGAAGTACTTGATAGGGTCCATAAACTTTTGGAGATAGTTTCTGACAACCCATGTCTTTGACTGATGTTTGCTTATATGGTTGCAACCTCAAAAATACCTGATCCCCTTCTTGAAATTGGTGTTCTAAGCGATGTTGATCTACCTATTGCTTCATGCGGTTTTGATCTTGATGAAGATTCTCTCTAAGATGGGCAAGCATGGTTGTACGGTTCTATAGGAGTTGATCCATTGCTTGTACCTTTGAGCACCCCTTGATATAACAAGTAGGGGAAGGAGGGAATTGACCATAAACTACTTCATATGGAGCCATTTTGGTGGTGGCATGATAGTTGATGTTATACCACCATTCAGCTAGAGGTAACCGCTGTACCCAGAGATGTTGCTTTTCTGAAGTGAAACACCTAAGGTAGGTTTCCAGACATTTTTTGACTCCTTCAGTTTGACCATCAGTTTGTGGATGATAGGAAGTACTGAGTTTTAGTTGGGTGCCTTATAGCCTAAAGAGTTCTTGGCAAAAATGATTGGTGAAGACTGAGTCACAATCAGACACAATGGAAGTGGGCATGACATGCAATTTGAAGATCTGATCCATGAAAGATTGAGCGACCAAAGTCTGTGTAAAAGGATTGGGTAGAGCACAAAAATGAGCATACTTAGAAAGTCTTTCCACAACCACCATGATGACTAACTTGTTTCCTTACTTTGGAAGACCTGTAATGAAATCCATAGAAACCTCCGTCCATATTGATGTCGGGATAGGCAATGGTTGTAATGTGCCTGGTGCTTTAACTGTCTCTCCCTTGTGGTGTTGACAGACATTGCATTCCGCTACAAAATTAAGAATGTCCTTTTTCATGCCTGTCCAAAAAAATGATCTTTCAGTGTGAGCATACATCTTCTCAAAGCCTGAATGTCCTGCAGTGGGGGATGAGTGAAACTCTGCCAAAATGCGGCTTTTGAGGGTGGATGTTGGTGATATTACAACTCTATCCTTGTAGCGAAGAATCTCATCCTGCCACGAGTAGCCCTTGCTGGAATTTGGATCCGTCTGCAATTGAGTAATGATTTGGGAGAGCCAGGGATGTGAAAACCATTCCCTACGAGCCACTTCAATCCATTCTGGAATGGGAAGGGAAACTGCGAGCAGGGTACTTTCCCCCTCAAATTGGCGAGATAATGCATCTGCTACAATATTTTCTCGCCCTTTCTTGTAAATTATCTCATAATCATATCCCATCATTTTGGCAAGCTATTTATTTTGTTGTGGCAAGGATAGCTCCAAACAATATTTAAGACTTTGATGGTCTGTGCGGATTTGGAAGTGTCACCCCAATAAGTAAGGTCACCAGGTATCTACTGCATGTAATATGGTCATCATCTCCTTCTCATAGGTATATTGTCCTAGATTCTTCCCACTTAGTTGTTGGCTTGTGAAGGCCAAAGGGTCGACCTTCCTACATTAAGACCGCCCCAATACTCGTACCTGAAGCATCACATTAATGACAAAAGATTTGGTGAAGTCGGGTAGTGCTAAGACTGGAGTGGAACACATGACATTTCTGAAAGTAGTAAAGGCATTTTGTGCTTCATCATTCTAGAGGAATGAATTTTTCTTGAGGATCTGAGTGAGGGGCCTCGCAATGCGACCATAATTGTGGACAAATTTGTGATAGTATCCCGTGAGACCCAAAAATCCTCTCAGGCTCTTCAAGGTCTTAGGTTGAGGCCAATTCTGCATTGCCTGGATCTTTTTGGGGTCCACCCTTACATCTTCACGCCCCACAATGTGGCCCAAATACTCGACTTCTTCCATGCCAAAACAACACTTGGACATCTTAACAAATAATTTATGCTCGTGGAGCAGTTGCAAGAGCAGATCTACATGCTGAAGATGTGCAGCCCAAGTGCCACTGTAGATGAGGATGTCATTGAAGAAAACAAGGACAAATTTTTTGAGATATGGTTTGAGCAAGTGGTTCATAAGGCTCTGAAAAGTAGATGCGACCGAATGGCATGACCAGGAACTCATAATGGCCTTCATGAGTTCTGAAAGTAGTCTTTGGAATGTCGACTTCTTTCATGCGAATTTAGTGATAGCTTGAGCGAAGATCAAGCGTAATGAAGAATTGAGCCCCATTTAGTTCATCTAGCAAATCATCAACAACTAGGATGGGAAATTTATCTTTGACTATCAACTTATTGAGGGCCCTGAAGTCTAGACACATACGCCATTCCCCATCTTTCTTGAGCACCATGACCACCGATGATGAATAAGGACTAATGTTGGGACGAATGACGCCTGCTTCCAAAAGTTCCTTGATTATTTTTTCTATTTCATTCTTTTGGGTGAACGGATATCTATATGGGTGCACATTTGGTGGTTGGGCCCCTGGGACCAAAGTGATGCTATGATCATGTTCCCCTCTTGAGGGTGGAAGCTCATGAGGCTTGTCAAAGATTGGCAGATGGTTATTTAAGATCTGTTGCATCTCAAGATTGATCGGAAGAGAATTGGGTTCGAAGGCCTAGATGGAATTAAATTGAGCTATAACTCCATGATGACCCTTTTTTAACAATTTTTCCATGTGATGTGAGCTAATGATAGAAGGAGCTCCCGCCTAGAGTCTGCGGAGGGTATGTGTGTGGTTGTTCTGCTTAAATCTCATATATAACTCCTGCAAATCCATTGTGATTGGGCCAAGTGTGCGAAGCCATTCAACACCTAGGACAATGTCGCACCCTCCCATGCGTATGGCAAACATGTGGGTCTTTAACTGATAATCCCCCATTTGAAGTTTGACGTTTTCACGGTGGCCTTCACATTTCATTGTCCCCCATTAGCAATTTGGAATTGTAAGTTAGAAACTGCTCGTATAAAACAATGCACTGCTTCCGCGACTCTTTCATGGATAAAATTATGTGTTCTTCCACTATCAATCAAGACTACTACTGGGCAATGCTTAATAAAACCTCTGATTTTGAGAGTTTGAGGTGAAGAAATCCCTGCCAAAGCATGCAGTGAAATAACTAGTTCTTCAGGCCTTCTTGTTGTCCTCTTCTTCCTCCTCTGGTTCCTCAACTGGTGGGGTTTCCTCCGATGAGCTGTGATCAGTAGCATCAATTTGAAAAAAATTGGGCTCCTTGCATTTATACCCGGGGGAGTATTTTTCATCACAGTAGTAACATAATCCCTGCTTTCTTCTTTTCGTCATTTCTGCAGATGACACCTTTTGAACCTTTAGTGTTTGGGTAATGTTGTGAGCCTGTGGGGGGCGACCCTTGGCGGTGAAATTTGGGCGATTGGACTAGGCCGCTAACGCACGTTCTACTTCACAAGCTATCCTGCAAGCCTCCAACCATGAGGGAGGGTGGTGCAATCGGATGTGAGCTTGTATGGCCTCTTTAAGACCACTGATAAAACATTCCATGTAGAACCCATATTGTAGACCTAAAGTGCAGAAAGCTAAGGCTTCAAAGGCTGTAATATATTCATCCACTGTTCCAGTCTGTCAGAGCTTAGTGAGATGACCCACAAAGGTAGAGTCATGGTAAAAGCGATCCATAAGAGCTTTTCTGAATGTGTCCCAAGTCAAGGGCCTTCCATAGCAACGTTGATGCCATTGCCACCATTGTCATCTTTCATTGTCCAAGTACATGCTCCCCACACTAAGCTGAGTGGCATTATCCAAGATGTAATTTAGATTGAAATATTGCTCCATTTGTGCTATCCATGCTGCCAGGTGAGAGCCATCAAATTTATGCATGTCCAGCTTGAGTGGTCATGAACGAGATTGTTGATGGGTGCCCTAGAGGTGAAGAGAGTGGCTAGACTCACCTCAGTGTGTTCATTGCCAATATATGCCTCCTCGCGGGCTTCCGCTTGCCCATAGAGAGTATTGTAGTTATTTTTGTCAACTGGTCTTGGATGTCTTTCAAGGATGCTTCAAGTTTGTCGATCTTCTCATTCACCATAGCTTGAGCTCTAGTTTCTACCATGCACCAATCCGATGTACTGGACCGCCCGAATTTTTTGGCTCTAACAATTGAATGGTACCACCTTGCACAGCTTATCATCCTAATTCTGATGGGATAAGTCACCAATAAGTGCCCTGGGGGGGTCTCAGACTTTTTTTTTAAAACTCCTAACATAGTTTACTCCTTGTTTAGGAATACTGTAGTAGCCGAATCCCCAAAATGTCAATGCTGCCAAAAGTCCTGCGAAAATCACGCCCAGGTATAGGAACCCATACAACTACTCAGATCTGGATGGCGGATCTAATGGATCTAAGAGATCTAAATGGTTGATTGGATAGATCTGAATGGCAGAACAGATTGTTACTGCGGATCTAATAATGGTTGTTCTAATAAATCTGCACGGTGAGACTGACTGTTGCTGCTGCTTCAAAACCCCACTTACAAGATCTAATCTGGCAGAGATTATGCGTGATCTAGAGATAGAGAAGGGAACTATGGTCTCGAGGAGTGTCAAGTGCTACAGATTGCAACATACATAAGGGTCTGACAGTAGTACTCGGCCCAATTATTCAGGGCACTAACCAAGGAGGATCAACTG
The DNA here is from genome assembly GCA_000404065.3 of Pinus taeda. Taxonomy (NCBI): domain Eukaryota; kingdom Viridiplantae; phylum Streptophyta; class Pinopsida; order Pinales; family Pinaceae; genus Pinus; species Pinus taeda. The sequence goes on from APFE031363651.1 coordinate 172,273, forward strand.
TACCCTTAGCCATACAACCCGACTACCCTATCGTATGGGCGAGCAGTCTCTCCGAGTGTTGTTCTCGGTGTACTATAGCAGCAAGACGGCCAACGGTTTATCTATGGCGAGGTTTCAAGGGAGCTAGGGGGCTTCCGATATACCCATAGGGTACTTGGAAGACAGTGCGTGTGCGGTTCTGTCTAATGCGCTACTACTCGAAGGGGTACTCACAGGGGTTACAAGGGAGTCCAACAAGTGTGACCACCTCTTGTATTTCTTGCATGCATACCTCCCCAAATCCGCAGGTTTATTCACTCAACGACAGATCTCGTGGTTTAAAGACGCCAGAACACTTCTCTAGCCAAAAAAAAAATTGCTAAAAAATGGAGATCCCACCGGCCCTGGAAAGCGCTCTGATACCACTTGTTATGCTCTTAACCTACAAGATGGTACCAGAATAGTGAGAAATAAAAACAAGTATTTTATTATTCAGAAAGCAATGTTCACTTGCATCTTTGAGAGGGCAACCTCCAATAGAGCAGAGCTCGATTACAAAATAAGACACGATGCTCCTCGCAGGGAGTCTATATCCTTTATATAGGATTCATACATGCAATACCACGGGGCCATACCATGGTTCATATTAATACCATCTATCTAATACCATGGCCCATTTGCAACTAACTGTGGTCCCATCATTAAATGCGGGTTAACCACTTACAATTATTAATATGGGCTTTATTGACTCTTTACTTAACTATAACTATGACTCGATCCTATTACATAAATAAGGGGGTTAGGGTGGGACCCTAACACATAACATAAACAAAAATAAGTCATTGAGTGGGAGATCTAAATCTAGTGGGAGATCTAAACCTCTAGGAAAACCTGTAAAGGTGGTGCACTGAAACGCAGAAAGGAAGGGCACTACAAAAGGGACTGTAAACCTAAAGCTCCTGAAAAAGAAAAGGGATTTGATGATGCTCCCTTTGCAGAGGAAAAAACCACCTCAGATGAAGGTGGGGATGTGTACTTGGCTTCTTCAAGTAGACATGTAGATCATGAGGCATGGTTGATTGACTCAGGTGCATCCCTTCACTTCACTCCCCATAGAGAGTGGTTCTACGAGTATGAGAAATATGATGGTGGTGATGCCTTCTTGGGGGATGATAGGAAGGCTATAATCATTAGTCGTAGAAAAGAAAAGTTGAAGTTGCAAGGTGGAAGGATTAGAACACTTCTGGTTGTTCTGCATATTCCTGCATTATCTAGAATATGATTTTTGTAAGCAAGTTGGATGATGCAGGTGTAAAAATAGTGTTCAAGAAAGATTCCCGCGAGATGGTTCGGGGAGCACTGGTATTGATGCGGGGAGTTTGGATTGGAAATCTGTACAAGCTACAAGGTAGCATTGTTATTGATGGGTGCAATAGTTTTGTGGTTCCTAAAAGTGGAGTAGAAAATCTAGTGGTCTCTGGAGAAAAGACCATGCTATGGCATCAAAGGCTTAGACATATTGGAGATAAGGGCCTTCAAATACTTCACTGTATAGGTATGGTAGAAGGTATGACTGATAGCTCTCTGGATTTTGATTTCTGTGAAAATTGTGTATATGGTAGCAGAATCAGGTGAGTTTCCCCTCTGGTGGTAAGAGGGCGAAACAGATATTAGAGCTTGTGCACAATGATGTATTTGGACCTGTGAAGGTTCCATCACTGGATAAGTTTGTGTACTATGTATCAATTATAGATTAATTCTCAAGGAATACATGGATATATTTCCTCAAGAAGAAATCTGAAGTCTTTGACAAGTTTAAAGAATTGAAGGCTTTGGTGGAAAACCAGACAGAGAAGAAGATAAAGGTGTTGAGGACAGATAACAGTGGAGAGTTACAGAATTCTGTGAGAAGTTTGGTATAACATGATAGAAGACTAATCAATACACACCTGAGCAAGATGGAGTTACAGAAAGAATGAACAAGACGTTGATGGAAAGGGAAAGAATCATGCTTAGTGGTGTCGAGTTAGGACAGGAATTCTGGGTAGAGGTGGTGGAGACAGCATGTTACCTAGTTAACAGATCACCTTAATCAGCATTGGAGGATGAGACTCCACAAGAGGTATGGACTAGTAAGAAACCCTCTCTTTCACATCTGAGGGTATTTGGAAGTGATGCATATGTACATGTTCCAAATGAGAAAAGAACAAAGTTGGATAATAAATCTGAAAAGTGCATCTTTATTGGGTATAAGGATGGTTTAAAGGGTTATAAGCTTTGGAACCCAGTAACAAGGAAGGTTGTGTACAGCCAAGATGTGGTGTTCATAGAGGTGAAAGATGTTATTAAACACGAAGTCCCATCAAAGGAACTTGAGAAGATAGAGTTTGAGATAGAGGAGGAAGAATCAAACTTTATAGTAGAAGAGGAATCAAAATATGAAGAGCCACAAACTCCGGTTGTGAGAAGATCAATTCGAGAAAGAAGGAAGCCAAAAAGGTATAGCTCTTCTGCTTTCTGTTAAAAATTTTCTTTATCTATTACTGATGATGATTCCAGAACTATGAAGGAAACAATAGATTCAGAGGATGGAAACTCTGGAAAGAGGCCATGGTTGATGAAATGCCATCTTTGCACAAAAATGAGGCTTGGGATTTGGTGGAGTTGCCAGCTGGAAGGAAACCCATTGGCAACAAATGGGTGTTCAAGAAGAAGACAAATGCAGAACGAAGGTGGAGAAATACAAAGCTCGGTTGGTAGCAAAAGGTTATTCCTAGGTGTTGAGAATTGATTTTGGTGATATTTTTTCTCTTGTTGCCAAGGTAGCTTTTATTAGATTATTTTTATCTGTTGCTGCTGATTTTGATTTTGAGGTAGAACAGATGGATGTGAAGATAGAATTTCTTTAAGGGGATCTGGAAGAGGAGATCTACATGAAGCCACTTGAAGGATTTGTAGTGAAGGGTAAGAAAAAATTGGTATGCAAGTTAAATAAGTCTATGTATGGGTTAAAACAGTCACCAAGGATGTGGTATCATAAATTTGATACATTTATATGGGGACTTGGCTTCACCAGAAGAAAATCAAATCACTGTGTGTATTTTAAATTATTTGGTGACCGTGTTATTTATCTAGTCTTGTATGTGGATGATATGTTGCTGGTTGGAAATGAGAAAGAAATTATCCAGCATTTGAAGACCTAATTGTCCTCCAAATTCGACACGAAAGATCTTGGTGCTGCAAACTATATTTTGGGCGTGGAAATTAAAAGAGATCGGGCAAAGAGGAAGCTCTGGTTAAACTAAAGGAAGTATGTGGAGACAATACTTAAGAGGTTTAATATGCAGGATAGTAAACCGGTGAAGGTTCCTATTCCTATAAGTGTCAAGTTATCTGTTGAATAGTGTCCCAAGACACAAGAAGAGGAAGAGGACATGTCTTGTGTTCCGTATGCAAGTGCAGTGGGTAGATTGATGTATGCAATGGTTTGTACTAGACCAGACATTGCACATGTAGTGGGAGTATTGAGCCGGTTTATGTCAAAACTAGGGAAGGAGCACTCAACAATAATGAAACGGGTTTTCAGGTATTTGCGTGGCACTAGTGATTATGGTTTGTGCTACCAAGGAAGACCAAGATTGGAAAGTGTTGGATATTCATGACTTTGTTGATGCAGACTAGGCTGGAGGTCTGGATCAGAGAAAATCTACAAGTGGGTATGTGTTTAACTTATTTGGAGGTACAATCAGTTGGATGAGTAAGAAACAATCTGTAGTCACACTATTAACTACAGAGGCAGAATACATAGTAGCCACTCATGAAAGCAAGGAAGTAGTTTGGTTGCAGAGATTGTGTTCAAGTATGGGGTTAGTACAGGGAGCTATAAGGATAGATTGTGACAGCCAAAGTGCAATTTTCTTGGCAAAGAACCCTTCTTACCATTCAAAGACAAAGCACATTGATGTTCAGTATCACTTTGTGAGGGATATGATAGGAGACAAAAAGGTGTTGTTGGTAAAGGTGGACACTTTGAAGAATACTGCAGATGCATTGACAAAATCTATGAGCTCTAAGAAGTTATCTTGGTGTAGAGAAACAATGGGTGTTGTAGGGATGGATAAATGACTAAGCTCTCCTATGGCCCTTTGTGGAAAGAAAACAACAAGTTGGATAATGTTGGGTTGTGTTATATTCTTTCCATGACTAGATTGCCTAGTTAACCGAGAGGTTAGAGGGGGGACGGAGCCCCCCCTTCACTGCGCCAATTACACAGCATGGGGGTCATAGGGGGGTGGTAGCCCCCCCTGTCCAGGGGGTTTGACGGGGATGGGTATCCCCTCTAGGGCAGCGCCCCAAGGAAAATATTTTGTGACCCTATATTAGGTTGGGTGGACCTACCTATGGTTTTCTGCATGGTTTTCGCACATGGTTTTGGACGCGATGGTTTTCGATCCATGGTATTGGATGCTTCGGCATGTATAAATAAGTATTATAACATTGAAAAGAATATAATGAAAAATAAATCTGGTAGTCTCAGTTTTGGGATCTAGGGTAAAATCTCTATGTATATGTGTTTTATGTGTTATGCTCTCGCATTGTTTATTTTTTGTGTTTTAGAATTTGTATGCAAGTAATTTATGTACAGGGTTAAAACCTACATGGTTGATGTGCTTTAGGGAAACGCAAATCGAAATGGCTTGTTGAGCAACTTCTACGTTGTTTTGGGTGACATTCAGTCCAGTCTAGGATTGCATAGTGCAGGCTGCCTAGGATACATCCTCAAGCTCTACGCAATTCTGGGCAGTAATACATAATCACTAAGGGCTGAAACTGCAAAATGCATCTCAATGAAGGTCCAGTTGTTAGAGGGTGGTCTATTTGTCAGAATTTCAGAAAAATGACTAAGTGTGTGGGTGAGTGAACTTTTGCATACGCGACCTTGCGAACACACACTCAACATGACTTGATGAAAATACACCTCAAACTATCAAGACAACATATACTCAGTGTGATTGATCGACGGTGCAAGCGATAAGCACGACATTTGTGATAGATCGTTGAACGACCACAATGATGCTTGTGTGACAAGTCATAAAACATTATGTGTGAGTGCGATAGATGCGTACATGGAGAACACAACTCAAACACAACCTTCAACATCACGAGAACGAGGTCGCAAGCATGATATAGCAATCAACATGTGGAAGACGACAGTTGGTCGAACAAGTGAAAAAGAAGCAAGAAATGTAGAAGAAACACATAAGATGATTTTTCACATTTACGCACATGCATGTTACTAAAGACAGGGTGATATGACAAGGACAAGAAGTCCTGCAAACTCAACTAAGAGGTGTACTTCAAAGGATGTTCCTTACTTACCATACTTACCCTCAAGATGATCATGCATTTGATGGAGTTTGCATGTAGTCCTCATTTTTTCCATTACTCGGTTCCTTGGTCCTTCTCCTCAACTCCTTGGAAGCGATTTTAGCATGTCACCTTTTCATGTAGTCACTGAGAGGTATATTTGCGTAATTTCAGCAGACAGTGACTACTGTCGAAATGAGGCCCTAAGAGGCCCATCTACGCAATGTATGCATGCAACACCAACAAGACAACTTGGATAACGTTGCGCATTTTTTAGGCTCAAAGTACTACTGCAGGACAAGGGTCCTAGCAAGACACCTCTATGCAATTTCTAAGTGCAGTGCAACTAGACTGGTTTGTGCATTTCTAGAAAGCAGTTTTGACTGGGGTCTTTGCAGGTTGTGGGGTTTCAACAGGCAAGGGGGTTGGTGTCTTTGCACGTTGTAGGGTTTTAGCAAGGGAGGGAGGGAGCTTGATGGTTGCAGAAGAAAAGCATATAGTTCAGGGAAGCTCGATGAGGCTAGGTGTCTCAGGAAAATGGCTAAATGTGAGATCAGTGAAACATAGGTAAACATGATAGGACTTGATTGTGATTTCACACAGACACTTAGTGACATGGCATAGACCATCCAAAATGCATGAGACATACTTTTCTTGATGAAACATACTTTTCTTGATGCAACAAACTTCATGACAAAAGTGTGTGAAGTGAGTGTGAAACATGTCTATATGATGACAACCACTCATACACACATAATTCCCTTGAAGCAATACAACATCCCTTTGCATGAAAAACAACAACCCCTATGCCCAAAAATGACACATGTTGTATAAGGATGAGAACATGGACAACTCTTAGGATCAAGGAGGGGAGCCCGAAATCATCAGCTTACCAATAAGTGACCAAGGATGATCGATCACAGGATCCAAGGTAAGCTCTGAAATTTTCATTCAAACCAAAATTTTGGAGGGTGGTTGTAGCTGCTACAACACATGCATTCACACCTTAGCTAGGAAATCACACATGCAACATGTTACCTGCAAAATCTTCCTATTGAAGTTGTTTGATCTAGCCTTCATTGCTTGTCCTTTTCTTTCCTTGTTCTTCCTTTAACTTCCTTTGCTTACTTTATCCTCTTGGTGCTCTTCTCTCTCTTAAACTAATTCCAAAGAAAAACTAACAAAAAACTGTGAATTATTTCTCATAAGCCCTTTTATCATTGAGGCTTCTATTTTTGGTCATTTTCCTCTATTTTCCTTCAATTTTCCTCTCATGCAAACTTGTGACCTTTCATCTCCATTTTCTCATATTTTCCTTTATTTCATATATAAAACAACAAGTAATGCTTCTTTTCCTTTGCCAATGGCTTTTCCAATTTCCTTAGCCATAAATAAATCGAATGTGACACCCATTGGGATGTTTTGCCCAACATTCAGCTTGGAATACGCGTCTCATGACCTTGATCTTATTTTTTTTCCTTTATTATCCTTTATTACATTAAATTTTAACCCAAGGTTGTTACAATAGTTTATTAATAAAATAAAAACTAATTAAAAACTAATTGAATTAATTAATATTTACAAATTAATTACGATTAAGTTAATTAATTTAGATTAGTTAAATAAATCAATAAAATATAATATTTACAAATTCTAATTAATTAAAAGTAATCAAATTAATTAAATAAATAAATTTATTTACATATTCAATATTAACTAAAGTTAAAAAAATTAAAGTAATATACATTTTGTACATATTCAGGCCTAGGCAGCAAAAATCACTCAAACTTTGGACAAGCACCATTTTCAAACCATAAGTCCAAACTCAACAAAATTAGAGCCATTGCAAAGCTTGTGAGAAACTGCACTCGATAAAGTAATCGAAGTGAAAAACTGAGAAAAATGAAAATCTTGCAAAAATAACAAAATAAAGCATGCAGGAATAGCATCACTCAAGATCCTCTTCTGGAACTGTCAGGTTTTCCATGGTGTAAAGGTCCTATGTTAAGTTGGATCCCGAGTGATATTAATCTTATTCTTTCAACTAAAACTTGGGAACTTGACGAATCTAGGATCCCTCACCTTGACGGGTTCACTCTTTGATCTGCGTGGAATAATAAATCCTCTAGGAGAGGTTTTGGTGGTATAGCTTGTTATATTAGGAATAATGTTTCCTCTCACATCCGTCTTCATAAAACCGAGCCCTTCAATCAATACATTTGGATCGAGATCTCTGATTCTACAACCAATAAGATCTTCTTTTCAATTTGCTATTTCGCCCCTATCAAAGCTACATCTTATAAGAAAAATAACTTGGATAATAATTGTCCCTTCAATGCCTTAGAAAAAGATACCTACAAAATAAGGAATGAAGGCAATATCCTTTTGCTAGGGGACTTTAATGCCCAGACTACTACTAACCAATCTATTATGTTAAGTAACAGATCTAACCCCAACCCCTTGTGGCTTGATGAGGATGATCACTGAGCTAATAGATTCACAAGAAAACTTGAAGACATAATCAAGAACCTATTTGGCACCAAGCTCCTCAAACTTTGCAGTTCCCAAGAATAAATGGCCTCTCTCCAGTCAAATGACCTGTTCCCATGGGTTTGGTAGCAACATCCTAGATTATATGATCTCTAACATCCATATCCTCAACCATATTACAAACTTTGAGCTTCTTAACGGGTACGAGACTAAATCTAACCACAAACCTTTGTATTTATCCCTCAATCATTCTATGCATACCACCCACATGCAGGAGAACAGTGAAAGCAAAAGTCACCATTCACTTCGATAGAAGTAAGGTTGACATTTTCTTAAGGGATTTGGAAAGGAATTTAGGCTCCCTAACTTATAATAACAACATTGATCAAATCTATTCCCATTTTACTACTACCCTTTGCACCACCATTTACAAATTCTCTAATAAGATTTCATATAAGAAAAATAATAGAACTTCCAATCCTTGGTATGACAAAGACTATAAAATTTCCAGGAAAGCTATTAGAGACGCCCCTAATGAAAGTATTAAGCCCCATAATATAAGTATATACAAAGCTCTCATTAAGAGGAAGAAGAGGTTATATATTAATAAGAGACAAGAGCATCTTCTTCATCTTTCTAAAATTGTGCCTAGAAAGTCTTGGTGGAATGTGCTTGTTCTTAAAACTAAAGATAATCATTCTACCCCCTAGAATATTGGGATAACTATCTTAAGAAGTTGTATGACTCTCGAGACACCATGGGCACCATATTAAACACTCCTATTAAGAATGATATTTTTTCTCTGGAAGATATTGAGTTTGGGATTAATAAGCTCTCTAATGGGAAAGCCAAAGATATTGAAGGCTACCAAGCTGAGATATTTAAAATGGGAATAATCTATCCTCATTCCTCATCTCCACAAGCTTCTCAATTTGGCTGTAAAGTATGGCTTCCCTAAGATTTGCACACAAAGCCTTATTATACCTATCTTTAAAAATGAGGAAAAAGTGTTCCCTCTAAATATAGGACCATTATGATTAGCGACATCCTAGCCAAGCTTTATGGGCTCATTTTGGAAAAAAAGCTTAGCCTTTGGCTTGAGAATTAGGGTAAAAGAGCTAATGGGCAAGTTGCTTTTAGGAGGCATCACTAGATGGTTGACCACCTTGTCACCCTTAGGATCATCACAGAGGAATGTTGCAATAGTAAAACTGATCTATTTTGTTGTTTTGTGGACTTTAGAAAAGCTTTCAACACTTTCCCCTGAGATAAGATTTGTGAGAGGCTTGAAGAGATCATGGTTCCTTTTAAACTGAGGATTGTTGTGATTTGTGATCCACATCTACGAGAGTGTCATTTCCAATCTTAAGACCAACGATGGGTGGTATATACATATTAAATGTAATATCGGGGTTAAGAAAGGTTGTCCCCTTTCCCCTACCCTTTTTGGTATTTACATCGATAAGTTAGAGGAGTGTCTGGAAACTGCAGGCTGCAAAGGCACCGAGCTCACTAGTATTATCATTACTCTTCTCCTTTATGTCGATAATATCATTCTTCTTGCAAGAAGCAATGATGACCCAGATAAGCAGATTAAGACTCTTCATGTCCACTACTCCAAGATGGGTATGACAGTTAATACCAACAAGACTAAAGTCATGATCATTAAATCCAAAAAGATCGCCCATGGTAGTTTCGTCTATGATATCCTTTGTCTTGAGCAGGTTTCTTCTTATAAATATTTGGGTATTGACTTTCCTCGTCAGCTCATCTGGAATTATAGCATCGAGCAAAGAATTATTGGAGGTTGGAAAGCTTATTATGAGCTTGAAAACAATTGTAAGCCATTCGATCTTTACATTTTCAGTAAAAAAAGGTTCCTCTTTGAGACTCTCGTCACTCCTGTTATCTTATATGGATGTGAAGTTTGGGGATGCATTATATCTGGAGAGTCATGGAGAAAGATTGGGATGATCAAGATCGAGGGAATTACTCCCTATCCTATTGTCTTGATCAAATTTGGTATGTCCCCCATTGAAATTCCGGCCATGTTTAGATATCTAATGTATATGAATAAGCTTCACAAAATGGAACCCAAGAGGCTCCCAAAAATTGCTTCTAACTTTATTCAAAACTCCCACCTATGCCTTAAGTGTGGGTTGCATCAGGATGCTCAGTCTTGGCTCAATATTTCGAGGATTAAGGAGGATATCATCGTGGGAAGCAATGACAATATCAAATATATTATTACCCCTCGTTTTAAAGACAAGATGTGCGATGCTAAGGAGCTGGAGGGTAAAAGGAAGCTAAGGTACTATAAGGAGGTGATCAAACCCACCCTTGATAACAAGAATTATCTCTCTATTTTAACTAGTACTAAGAAGAAAATGAACATCACTAGGATCACAACTAACTCTAATGAGCTTTGGAGTGAGACCGGGTAGTGTCTTACTCCCAAGATTCCCTGGGACGATAGAATTTGTCAGATTTGTGATAATAAGAAGGTGGAAGATGAAAAGCGCTTCCTTTTAGACAACCCAATTCTTGCCCACATCCTCTCTCAATTCCCCATCATCAGTCACACCTCTAATCTTCTTGACTTATTAATCCAACCCAACTATAGTGATCTTGGAACACTTCTTTCCCTGCTTTTTTATTACAAAAACAAGATTTTGAAGAATGAAAATTAGACTCTCTTTTCTTGACGTCCGATAGACCACATTGGTCTTAGTGGACGTTAATCATCATCATCATCATCATTATGAAGATAATAAAGTAAAAATGGGGGTTGTTGTTTTGCCACAAAAATGCTCTACAACATGGTTTCTTCCGGGTGATCTGCATATTATCTCTATTGTGGGGCATAGAATGTTATGTTATGTTTATATGTTTTCTCCATCTATTTTTCTTTCTCTGGGAGCCATATATATATGAATTTTGATATGGGATGTCTCTAGAGGGCTCCCATTTCTTATATCACATGGTTGCTCTTAGTAGAAGAAGAATTCACTTTTTATATCTCCCAACAACTTAAATTAATTTTCCTCTCTATGGCAAACTAGACACAATGTGTTTGGTGTAAGTTTTGGTTTTGTTGCAGCATATGGACTTATTTTCATTTGCAGAAAGATGTGAGGGGATTTTTAAGGAGGTTCGTCTTATTCTTCGTGATTGCATGACCCCTGCTATACTTAAACATTTTTCAAGGCATGGGTTTGGTTTTGAATGCCCTTTGGCTAATATGGAGAATATGCCTTGCCTATTTATTTGATGGTGTCAATGTGTCCATTGTGTAATGTATTTGGCTATAAGCTCTATGACAATGTTATATTTTATTTTGTAGATCACTTGGTTATTGTGGGACCTTGGGCTTTTGCTTTGAATCTATTTCTTTGGGTTAGCTTGTCCGGTCATGAGCAATTTTTCTGTGGTACTCTTGGATTGGGTCTGTAGATTTCTATGTGAACTTTAGAAGATGATTTAAACTTCTTTTGAATATGAATATAAGTTGCAGTAATATTTAATATATATAGTTTATATATATATATATTATAGGAATAATTACATCCAAAGACAGTTGTCTATTTGGAAGAGAGTTTCGGAAATTTTAATTTAATTATCAATAACTCTTAGTTAGATAATAAAGATTTAACTTCTATGAAATATTCTATAATATAATCACATAAAATTAAATTTATCTCAAATTAATAATATTTTTATACACTTTTAATCAAATTTATTAATTATAATAAAAATTAGCATGAATAAGTTATAACTTTGTAAACATATAATTATATTAACTCATAATAAGACTATTTACCATTTAAATTTTTTCATTATAAAATAAAGAGAGTTTTTTTTAATGCTTTCCATGTATTTATGTGAAAACACTAATTAAACAAAACAATTCATTAAACAATTATTTAATCATTTATTGGTGCACACTCACGAAGTAAATCTACACCATTGATAACATTTAAAACAAACAAGGATTCTATGTCCCAAACCCATCGTAATGATTTATTCAAAGTACAGAGCAATTTAAATAAATTCTATGAAATTGAATCATTAATTTCTAACGCTTCAACATTACTCCTGAAAGGGATACGGGTGTCGAATCACCATGATTTTCGCCGCAGTGAACGTTGAGAATGATGACGAGATGCCACTATGTCAAATTTTAAATCATTCAAATACATTTTAAAATATTTATTTATGCATTCTCAATGACTTTGCTCTGCTAAATGAAGGTGGGATGGAACTTTGTGAAGAAATGTGTTTTATTTTGGAAGTTCCAAATCTAGTGTATAAGAGTCAAGTCAATTTCTGGTTTGTTAAATTTTAAAATTTTACTAAATAGAATGTTTTTGGTTTATAGAATTTTGAATAAACCGTAAAGTATTTTATCAATATATTTTTTGATGTGAAATTATTGATTCAATTTTTTATTCAATCAAAATGATATTAAATATGATAAATATAGAATACTATCAAATTTTAAAAAAATATTTTTGACTAAATATAATTTAAAATTTATGATTATTTTTAAACTAAATTACACAGTAGTTGAATTGAGGTTTCCGTGATCCATAATAGTTGAAAGAATAACTTCGGCGTAAATCACATGTATACAGACATTTGTTGACGCGTTTCGAACCAACAAGTGTGATTCATCGTCAAGACAAGTTGAAGAAACAGATCCAACTTAGCATATTAAATAGTCTGAGGATAGACTCCAACGGCTAAATCGACTCACAGCTAATTATGATCTTAAGACCCATGTCAAATTATTATTCATTAATTTAATTTAATATTAATACTATTTTTAATTGTTATTAATATTATTTATTAAATTACACAGTTTTATAAAATCTCCTTCAATTTACATTGGTTTCTTTGTGATTTCCTTCTTTTCAGAATTCCTCAAGGAAATGACATTGGACCAATGAATGATAGTTTTTTCGAACTGAAAGAGAGTCCAAGTTTAATTTTCTACTTTCTATCTAAGAGAGCATTGCCATATTATTAATGAAACTCTACATCCTTATGAATATAAAATCACGAACCATATATCAACGAAGTTTATTCAAATTCAGTATGAAGAACTCACTGAAGAAAAATAACTTAAGAAAATAAAGTGTGAAGGTTGGTCAAAGGAAGAATGATATCATATGAATGTTGATGATATTAAGTATTCTCCCCGTTATGATATCAAATGAATGTCAATGTGGACTTGTCATTATTCCATGGCACACTTATTGTTTTCTATTCTTCATGTTTATTGTTTATTTGTTGAGATTCCATAACACAATTATTGTCTTATATTCTTCATGGTTATGGCTTATTTGGTTGAGATTGTTAGTTTTATATCGACAAAATCAATTGTAAAAATGTAGGGAGGCTTGCAATTACATTAAAAGTGTGTAGATATTAGTAAATTTTTAAATCAATAACATTATTTTGAAGATAATTAATTTAAAATTATTTAAAAATATATATTGAAAAATAAAATTTAAATAAAAACAATAAGATGGAGATGGTTTGGGTTTTAAGTATATCTTAAAATTGTTTTTGTTCGGTTAAGAGTTAGTCTTTCTCATAGTTAAGGAAACATGTTAACAATCCAAGATTTCCGAGGTAAGGAAATAGGGTAAGGAAACATGTTAACAACATCTGGTAACAGTGAAAGCCTACCCCCTTACTTCCAGGTGGTGTGGTTTGTATGGTTTTTCCTTGAATAAGGGTAATGAGTCAACCTGCAGAAACAGGTTAACAACATCTGGCAACAGTGAAAGCGTACCCCTTACTTCCACGGGGTGTGGTTTGCGTGGTTTTTCCTTGAATAAGGGTAATGAGTCAGCCTCCATTAGCAGAGATAGTTGTCTTCACTGCTGGTTTGGCAACTGAATTATGATAAGTTTTCCCACCTTGACAAAAAGAGAAAAAGTTTATTTAAATAAATAATTAATTCAAATTATTTAAAAATATAAAATATAAGATATAAAGACCTTTTCTCATTATATTTTAGTAAAAATGGAAAGCTACATCATGTATCTAACTGAATTAGTTGTAAAAATATATAAATTTATTGTTAAAATTTGTCATTGTATTAGTAAACTTCCAACTTAAATAAATAATTAATCTACAAAATTTTCAAAATACATCTATTAGGCAAGAACAAGCTAAGAACAAGGTAGAGGGGCGTCCTCTTCTAACGGATACCCAATTCCTGCAAATGGGAAGCTACATCACGTATTCCCAACACACAAAACAAACATGTAAGAGTGGAGGAGAAAGTGGCAGAAATATAGAATAGCATTTTAATGTGAGGCAGACAAGCATGATGATGATCAAAACAATATTCTCCTCCATTCCGGACGCATGCTTGCATTCATCCATCTCTCCAGTGGCCCCTCGTATTATTATTGGCCCCCACTGCTCAATATTATTGCTTAGTGCTGCTCCACTACAAACCAGTGCTTGCATTTTTTTTGTTTTTTACAAACCCTGGATTACACGTACTGCCACTCATTTTATGTATGAAAGTCGGTCATCTGGAATGTGCTCAATGCCTTTCTCTGGTTTTTGCAAACCCTGGGCTACACTCACTGCCACTTAGCTTTTTTTAATTATGTTCCCTTTATTCGTGTGTAGATGTATATATAAAACCATGTGGGTTGTGATCAATGCCAACCAAACTAAAATTCCAGTGAAGGCTATAGAACTGTAGCCAAGCTTGTTCTGTTTTTCTTGCAGAAGGTGAGTAGTGTTATCAATTCATATATACCTATCACTTTACATGTATAATATTCGTTTACTGAATTGCCAGCTTTGTCTCAGGTATATTGCTATGGATACCCACTATCTAAACGCTCTGCTGGTGTGTTTCAATATTGTTCTGGTGTTCTTGGGACAGCTGAGATCAGCTTCTGCCGACGGTATGGAATATATATATATATTAATGGTTGTGTAATTTTTAGGCCGGACTTAAGTACAGGACTTAAGTGTACTTAAGGTATTTTATGGTTTACATTATGTTTTCTTCAATATTATGATTTAAGTTTGGTATTTTTCTGTTGAACTTGCTGGCATTTGATCTTATGGTTTACATGATGTTTTTTAATCTCGTTTTGATTTTGAATTTTGAATCTTAATCTCAAGGTTTACATAATATTTTTTAACACTGTTAAAATCTTGGATCTTATAATTTGCATAATACTTTATAACACTACAATTCCATAAAACTTGATATTTAGTATTCAAACAAAAACAATAAAAATTTACTTTGCTGTTGTTTTTCTTATAGTTTCAGACAACAGTACTGGACCCCTGTACAATTCTTTCGCTACAACAGAGGTGAGAGCAGCAGTTTATAATGAATGAAGGAGAGAAACTCTTAGAACAACAAGATATTCCATCATATTTATATTTATGCATGTGTTGAGTGGTATTGGTATTATAGTTTGATATATGTTGGGTGTGGCTATATATTTTACAGTGCCAGAAACAGCCACCGCCATCTTCATACGGCGGAGGGATTGTTGCGAATCCGGAATTCAACAGTGGACTGGATGGCTGGAGCCCTTTTGGAGGCAGTATGCTGGAAATTCGATCGGACGAGGATGGGAACGAGTATTTGGTGGCCCGTGGAAGACAAAACAGCTATGATTCACCCTCGCAGCATCTCAATGTAACACAAGGACTGATGTATTCGCTTTCAGGTAACATCATTTCAAGCCCGGACATTGGCTTACATGGTACAATCAGCCAATGGCTGAAGAATTGGAATAACTTTATGATTTTTTCAAAATTATATAGTGATGATAATATATTAATTAATTTTAATTATATTATATATAAATATAAGATAAACCTAGATAAATATTATTATATATATATATATTATATATATAAAATTGAGGATGATGATAACATTCACTAAAAATTAATGTGTTTATGAAATTTAAAAAAAAAAAAAAGAATTTAATTGTAATTTTTTAGTATCTTATTTCTATGCTCAAAGAAAAGGAAAATAAGAGCACCAAGATCATTATAGTTGGGTTGACTTAACAAGTCAAGAAGATTGGAAGTGTGATAGATATTAGGGAAATGAGAGCTGAAGTGAGTAACAGCCCGACAATTTAAAAAAAATGGTTTTCATCCTCCACCATGTTACTATAGCAAAGCTGACAAATTCTATAGTCCCATGGAGTCTTAGGAGTCGACCATGGCCAATTTTCATTTAGAAGCTCATGAGAATTAGTTCTAATCTTGGCTATGTTCATCTTTTTCTTCGAGCTGATCAAAAGAGAGATAATTCTGGTTCTTAAGGGTGGGGTTGATCGTCTCCTTATAATATCTTAGCTTCCGTAGCTTATCCTTAAATTTGGAGGTGATAGTATTTTTGACACTATCCTTACTTCCCAAGATGATCTCCTCATTTTTCCCCAATAATTGGGCCAAGACTGGCATCCCCATGCTGGGGTTTTGACTAACATTAAAAACAATTTTAATTTTTATTATATCACATTTTATCTTTAAATTTTGATTTAATATTATTTTTATTTTATAAAATAGTCTTCTCTTTTATAATCCAATAGTTTAGTTAACACTAAATATCCCTAAGCATTCTCACCTAAGTTGAAGTTAGTTTTGATTTAAATTTAAAGTGCTTTAAAAAGCTATTATTTTTCCATGTTCTTTAACTAATTTCTATAAATAAAATATTTAGACATAACTATGTTTTTATAGAGATAGATTTGCTTATATAAAAAGGATGGTATAAAATGAATTTCCTTTAATTTTAAGGTTATATGTTTTGAATATTCTTAAAATTTTAAGAACATTGTATCTCCAAATCTCATATTTATATAAACCTATTGAATTAATAAAAAAGTTTTTCTTACTCTAATTTAAAAATTCACTTATTCACTATTATTTCCAAATTCATAATAAACATTATATCTTTCATTTAGCTTTTTCTTAATGATGTAGCTTCACC
This sequence comes from Pinus taeda, assembly GCA_000404065.3. Classification (NCBI taxonomy): domain Eukaryota; kingdom Viridiplantae; phylum Streptophyta; class Pinopsida; order Pinales; family Pinaceae; genus Pinus; species Pinus taeda. Next base: position 189,110 of record APFE031363651.1, read on the forward strand.
TTTTTTTAATGCTATGTGTCCAGGA
>APFE031363653.1:0-12224 GCA_000404065.3 Pinus taeda
TATCATTCTCCTAAAAACACGGAAACAGGAGAGAGAAGGGACAAGAGTTAGAAGACGCTACAGAATTAGATTCAAAGTCGTATCATTCTCCTAAAAGCACGGAAACAGGAGAGATATTTCAGGAAAATGATCTGAATTTGTGAGAAGAGGACTGGTCTAATTTGCCTATGTGGTGTAGCAGTAAAGGAGACGCAGAAGGTGACGTTACCTTTCACTCACTCTGGAAGTGAGACATCCTCATACTCGTCAACTTTGGAATTGTCAAATTTCTCCTGTAGGAGTGAAGCTAGCTCTTTTTCTGGGAGGGAGGATGACCCATCGTCTTGTTTCGGAAGTGATAAAGGTTTCTATTCATCAATGTACTTCAAAAGAGCTTCAAGACAAAATGATATGAAGGAGCTGGAACAATGTTAAAGAGGACAAGCCTACAAGGATATGGAAGCAACAAAATGTGAAGTGAAACCTGTAGTGCATGTCAAACAAAACCTGCCAAAAGTGGCTGAGAATATTATGGGCGAATAATCTTCTGAAAATTGTCAAAGTAGCACAACAACAGAGAAGGGACAAGAGTTAGAAGACACTACAGAATTAGATTCAAAGTCATATCATTCTCCTAAAAACACGGAAACAGGAGAGAGAAGGGACAAGAGTTAGAAGACGCTACAGAATTAGATTCAAAGTCGTATCATTCTCCTAAAAGCACGGAAACAGGAGAGATATTTCAGGAAAATGATCTGAATTTGTGAGAAGAGGACTGGTCTAATTTGCCTATGTGGTGTAGCAGTAAAGGAGACGCAGAAGGTGACATTACCTTTCACTCACTCCGGAAGTGAGACATCCTCATACTCGTCAACTTTGGAATTGTCAAATTTCTCCTGTAGGAGTGAAGCTAGCTCTTTTTCTGGGAGGGAGGATGACCCATCGTCTTCCATTTAATCTTCTCTGTGCTTCCATTTTCAGTTCCAACCATATGTGCAAGTCATCTTTTCCAGCCACGCATTTACAAAAACAGGCTATATCTACAGATATCTCAAGTCATGATGACAAAAGAAATATTTCCAGCACATCCTCAAACCAAGTCATACAACCAATCTCAACTTTATGAGTACTTAAATGTTCCAGAGGGAATGATGGTAATGACAGAATGCTCAGAAGTAGGCAAAATATCCCTTTTAAAATACAAAGAAATTTTACCCACAACTCATACAAATCCTGAATCTTGCCATTTTCGAGGGATGGTGTTACTGTTCAGAAAGACAATTCCATACTACCTAATGAGCTAGATGTTAGTCCAACTCTTTTACGTTCTACAGAAGAATGTCCTGTAGGTCTTGCTGCAAATGAAGTGTTATTAGCTAAAAATTCCACTCCAGAGATAAATTCAGATGTCGCACAAGATGGAAATGGTGCAGCCTCCCAGCTCATATTGAAAACAGAAGATGCGATGAACATAGGATCTCGTCTAACAGAGGCTTTTGAAGAGAATGGAAACATCCAAATTGATGATGGTTGTAATGATTTTTCTGTTACAAATATGGATAGTTCCTATATTGATGTGGGTGATCGTGCCTCCATAGTTGAGAACTTGAGAGTACTTATGTTCTTGATTTGCCTATACAAAGAGAAAGTTCAGATCTTTGTGTGTCAGTGGGTACCTGCCTATCACTTGTAGACATAGATCATAATAAGTGTATTCATGAAACTTCATCTGTGCCTTCCATGGATATTCGAAATACCATGTCTTCAAAGAGTCATCAATTCAAGCTTTAGAGTCATCAATTCAAGCTTCAGAGCATTATTTCAAATGATCAATGGCAACAGTTTTCTTCAACTGAGGAAACATTTCTTGAATCAAACTCAGCCTCATGGATTGATCCTCAATGTCGTAAAAGGCATGTTAATGTACCAGTTAAATCAGTGGCATCTATTGTCAAGCTGCAATATGAAAAATCAAACATAAAAGGAAGTTCAATGCATGCACCAGGAAATTATGTGAATAGAAAAACTAAGAGTCTCAGTTTGAATAGCTGCCCATATCATCTAAACTAGAGAATCTTCCTTTGCATATATGTTTGCAAAGTTTGTGGGAACATGAGAGTTAGCCCCTGTAGGGTGGTTACCCTACAGTAAAACATCCTGAAACACATCTAGCGGGAAGCTGCTACTATGGATCTTTGGAAGTGCCTGCATTCCATTCTTTAGATGGAAATACTAGTCTTTGGAGCCCAGGAAGGGCCAGGCCTGAAATTTCTTGACAAAAGCCTTCATAAAGCCTTCATAATTCAAAGTAAATACATACACGGGATCAAGATGACTCTTGCAAGTCAGAATGCAGCGATAATTCCGCTATGAGCCCTACCCCATGTTCAGCAGGATGTGCTTTTGATGACCAGTCTCCAGGTCAAGGACATGGAAGCTGTCACTTAAATTTTAAAAGGCAATGTAAGACAAGTATAACAGCTCTACCCCATGTTCAGCAGGATGTGCTTTTGATGACCAGTCTCCAGGTCAAGGACATGGAAGATGTCACTTAAATTTTAAAAGGCAATGTAAGACAAGTATAACAGCTCTAGTGCCAGCAGACATACATGGTTTGCCCAAAATTAAATCAAGTGGACCTTCACCTCTGATTGAATGGTGGAGATTCGGTGGCAGGTGTGATTGTGGCAGATGGGATCTGGGCTGTGCACTCACCTTACTCCACAATCGGAAACAAAGAAGGAAAAGCAACTTAATTGAGACCAATTCAAAGGCAGAGGATTGTTATTCATTATATGTGATTTCTAAGGTATTGCATCTGGGACCAACCATTTTTATTTTAATTTATCTAGAGTGCCACAGTGTTATGTTATGGTTCATCCATATCATTTTCTCCTCCTTTTTTCCCTCTGAAAATACCGGGAAGTTTGTCATTCTGTCACTGCTATGTGAAATTTTTGTTCATGTCGGACATTATGTGAACTGCAGGGAGAAAGGGAAGACAGACCCGCATTAACAATGGCAACAGTTGCTGAAGATCTGTATTCTGTTAGTTTTCAATCACAATTCTCTATAATTTTATCCATGCTGCACAGCAGAGAAGAGATCCTCATTCCTCCTGGCATGCATAATAAAAACAATAATAGAGTAACTGGAATGCATAATAAAAACAATAATAGAGTAACTGATTACAGTTGGTACCAAAAGCAAAAGAAAAGAGCCCGGGGCACCTTGGGGACGAGCAGGGAGGATATCAAATTTATTACTAGATAGATAGAGCTGTACATTGTACTGTAAAGTTTTGTCGGTCAATTTGTGGAGATTGGGCTTTAGGTTAAAGTTGTTGTCATCCATGATCCCCTATTGTGGTCTGGGTACATGGAAAATCCTGTCATCCAAATGCTAAGAGCAACCCAAATGTATATTCAGCGATGGCTATTTCCATGTTGCGGGTCTTACAACTCCCGCATCGGTATTGGCTTCTTGTACTATCCAAACATCGTGGCAAGATGTAAAGGTCTATTGGTTATGATTTGTGAACAAAATAATAGAGCAATAATATGTAAAAATTATATTGTTTTGATCAAATAAATTTGATCAATTCCTTGCACATCTTTCTGGTGTGGATCAAGGTTCAAGATCTTTACACCTAACATAACATAAGTAGAAGTAGGACACCAAGCACTTTTTGGGATTGTTTCTACTGTAGAAACTGCTTTCTAGAATTAAAATAATAATATAATAATAATAAGATTAAATTTATTGATGGCCTTGGTCCTAGAGTCAAATATAGCTGGTATGTAGCCGTTGGAGTCTCTGCTCAGCCTATTTAAATTGCTAAAGCCTGATCTGTTTCTTCAACTTGTCCTGACGATGAACCACACTAGTTGGTTCGAAAGGCGTCGACAATAATGTTCTTATGTGATTTATGCCGAAGCTCTTTTTACAAATATGATGGATCACAGAAGCTTCAATTCTACAAAAGCTAACAACCTCTTAACTTTACTAGTGCTTTAAAAAAAAATGAAGCTAACAACCTCTTAACTTTACTAGTACTTTGGGAAAAAAATGAAAATTACTAGTACTTTGGGAAAAAAAATGAAAATGAAAATAGAAAATTGAAAGTGGAAGTAGAACTTCACTTCTAAGGTGAAAGTAAAGTAAAGCGAAAGGCACTTTCTGTTAAACGCACTTTCTGTTAAACACAACCTATTAACCTCCCGCAATTTTAATGCTAAGTGAAGCTACCAACCTTTTGAATTTACTAAGCTAACAATTTCTTAACTTTATTAGTACTTTGGGAAAAAAATGAAAATTAACTTTACTAGTACTTTGGGAAAAAAATGAAAATTACTAGTACTTTGGGAAACATGAAAATGAAGATGAAAGTAGAAAATTGAAAGTGGAAGTAGAACTTCACTTCTAAGGTGAAAGTAAAATAAGTGAAAGGCACAGTGAAGCTACCAACCTTTTGAATTTACTAAGCTAACAATTTCTTAACTTTACTATTACTTTGGGAAAAAAATGAAAATTAACTTTCCTAGTACTTTGGGAAAAAAATGAAAATTACTAGTACTTGGGGGGAAAATGAAAATGAAGATGAAAGTAGAAAATTGAAAGTGGAAGTAGAACTTCACTTCTAAGGTGAAAGTAAAATAAGTGAAAGGTACTTTCTGTTAAATACAACCAACTAATGCTAAGTGAAGCTACCAACCTTTTGAAATACAACCAACTGCAATTTTAATGCTAAGTGAAGCTACCAACCTTTTGAATTTTTGAATTTACTAAGCTAACAATTTCTTAACTTTACTAGTACTTTGGGAAAAAAATGAAAATTAACTTTACTAGTACTTTGGGAAAAAAATGAAAATTAATGCTAAGTGAAGCTACCAACCTTTTGAATTTACTAAGCTAACAATTTCTTAACTTTACTATTACTTTGGGAAAAAAATGAAAATTAACTTTACTAGTACTTTGGGAAAAAAATGAAAATTACTAGTACTTCGGGAAAAAAAAATGAAAATGAAGATGAAAGTAGAAAATTGAAAGTGGAAGTAGAACTTCACTTCTAAGGTGAAAGTAAAATAAGTGAAAGGCACAGTGAAGCTACCAACCTTTTGAATTTACTAAGCTAACAATTTCTTAACTTTACTAGTACTTTGGGAAAAAAATGAAAATTAACTTTACTAGTACTTTGGGAAAAAATTAAAATTACTAGTACTTTGGGGAAAAATGAAAATGAAGATGAAAGTAGAAAATTGAAAGTGGAAGTAGAACTTCACTTCTAAGGTGAAAGTAAAATAAGTAAAAGGCACTTTCTATTAAATACAACCAACTAATGCTAAGTGAAGCTACCAACCTTTTGAAATACAACCAACTGCAATTTTAATGCTAAGTGAAGCTACAACCTTTTGAATTTACTAAGCTGACAACCTCTTCACTTTACCTTTACTGGTACTTTGGGAAAAAATGAAAGCTAACAACCTATTAACTTTACTTTACTAGTACTTGGGGAAAAATTAACTTTACTTACTAGTACTTAGGGAAAAAAATGAAAATGAAAGTAGAAAATTGAAACTTTGGAAAAAAAATGAAAATGAAAGTAGAAAATTGAAAATTTGGGAAAAAAATAAAATACTTTACTAGTACTTTGGGAAAAAAATGAAAATGAAAGGAGAAAATTGAAAATTTGGAAAAAAATGAAAATGAAAAGTAAAAAATTGAAAATTTGGGAAAAAAATGAAAATGAAAGTAGAAAATTGAATGTGGAAGTAGAGCTTCACTTTTAAGGTAAAAGTAAAGTGAAAGCTAGCTATAGTAAAATAACACTCATAAAGGTGTGAATAAATAGTGGTGGTGTGAATAATGGTGGGTATTTTAGGGCCTCATTAATTCTATGCAAGGAAATATTACTTGTAAAAGTAAAGTGAAAGTTAGCTATAGTAAAATAACACCCATAAATGTGTGAATAATGGTGGGTCGTTTAGGTCTTCATTAATTCTATGCAAGGACATATTACTTGGAATAAAATAACACTCATAAAGGTATGAATAATGGTGGGTCTTTTAGGTCCTCATCAATTCTATGCAAGGACATATTACCTCTAATAAAATAGTGTCATGACACAATTTAAACTTTAATCTACATCAAAATTGGTTCATTATACAACATGTCTATGGTTGTCTCTTGCCTTTATCATAAAGGCTTACACTTTGATTCTGAATTGTCTACTATGTCTATTGTTGATGTATAATGGGTTTATCATAGAGGCTTACAATTCCTGAATTGTCTACAGATAGATTTCTTTAGGTACGACTTTTACAGTTGATGTCTAATTGGTCTATCATAGAGGCTTACACTTGCTGAATCGTCCACAAATAGAGTTCTTTAGGTTCTTCTCATAAAGGTGTGAATAATGGTGGGTCTTTTAGGTCCTCATCAATTCTATGCAAGGACATATTACCTGTAATAAAATAGTGTCATGACACAATTTAAACTTTAATCTGCATCAAAATTGGTTCATTATACAACATGTCTACGGTTGTCATCTCTTGCCTTTATCATAAAGGCTTACACTTCGATCTTGAATTGTCTACTATGTCTATTGTTGATGTCTAATGGGTTTATAATAGAGGCTTACAATTCCTGAATTGTCTACAGATAGAGTTCATTAGGTACTATGTTCACTGTTGATGTCTAATTTGTCTATCATAGAGGCTTACACTACCTGAATCGTTTACAAATAGAGTTCTTTAGGTTCTTCTGCTCTTCAAAGTTTTGGCTAGACAACATATTTTTGTATCAAGAAGCTTGTTAAGTTTGTTTGACATTTTCTATGATCAATACATATTTTAGCTCTGGAATTCTATGATCGATACAGATTTTAGCTCTGGAATGCATTTATATTTTTTTAAGGATCAATACAGATTTTAGCTGTGGAATACATTTATATTTTTTTATAATAAATACAAATTAGTCTACAAAGAAATAGCTTCTTGTGAATGCAATCCATAATGATTGCAACTCTTGGCCGTGTAAACTATTCAAACAATGAACAAAAAAAATAGAAATAAAAACCATTCAGACAATGAATAAAAAAATAACATAAGGTCTCTCATTCAAAATATTGTATATTACATTGTAATTTAATTGTATACTTCAATAACCAAAAATAAAAATCAATGGAAAAAATATGGTATATGCTTCTAACAAATAAAAATAAAAATGTGTGAAATCATCTTCATTGCCACAAAAATGTTGACATAGATAGAGCGAAGCTTAATATGCAGTAATACAATGTAATTTAATTGAATATCTCAACAAGACAAAATATGATATATGCTGTAACAAATAAAAATCAAAATGCAATGAAAGCGAAAAAAAAATATGTGAAACTCATCTTCATTGGCACAAAAATGTTGACATCGATGGAGTGAAAGACAAAATATGATATATGCTGTAACAAATAAAAATCAAAATGCAATGAAAGTGAAAAAAAATATGTGAAACTCATCTTCATTGGCACAAAAATGTTGACATCGATGGGGTGAAACTTGATGTGTGGTATTCAAACAACTCACACTGATTCAAACCGAAAACGATCGACGCATAATTGATAACCATACAAAGAAAAAGATCATATGACGATTGACCTAAAAAACTACCAAAATTAATCAAAATACATGGCCCCAAACGCAAATATTAAACAAAAAGATCATATGACGATTGGCCTGAAAAACTACCAAAATTAATCAAAATACATGGCCCCAAAGGCAAATATTAAACAACATTGCTGAGTAATACTAGTGGAAATATATATATATATATATATATATAAACTTTAACTATTTAGTATTAAATGGATTAGTTAATAGAATCCTACGTGTTGTAATAATCTTTCTTTGATAATAATATATTTAACTTGCTTGGCATGAATATATTTTATTTTATAAGTTTATCCTTAGTTTATCACTATTATTGTTGCTCTGTAACTTGATAAGTCAAACCTTTAGGCATAAAACAAAACAAAAAATTTTACACTACAACTTACTTCTCCATATACATTTTGAGTGTTAAAAAGTGATATCTTTTCCCAAAATTTTAGTTATCTGGAGAGAAAATGGTTAATATGATAAAGGGAAATAATCACAACAAATTAGTGTTTAAACTGTATCTCCACCCATTTTAAAAAGTTTTAAACAAGATGCCACATAAAAACATTGGATGGAAAAAAAATACCAAGGTGACACACCTCAACAATTTCAATGACATCTAAAGCGGTGCAAAATATTCTTACAGCATGAACACCTAATGTCATATTAGGGTTGTGGAGTGTAATTAGACTTCTTCATCAAGGTTTATTACAAATATGGGATCAAAGACTTATTTCTCTCATAACCTTAAATTGCATTTCTGATACCACTATCATCTTTGGCTCATCGACAACTTTCCAAAAATATAAATTCCATCTCAATTTAAGCTCCTAGCAAAACTTCTTTAAAATTCACCCTTTTAAAGGCCCACTTCATCATTTGTACAACCACGTGGAAACTCCTAGCCATGTATCTCCCTTGTATGGGTCCAAGTTTGTTGGCTTCCTATTATATTGGAGCCTTTCCATATTGGTGATTTCACAAGTTGTGCATTCTCCAAACCCTGAGCATTTTGATATGTTGATATACTGATGAATTGATCTAGCGATATGTTAATATGCACAAAACTTTCTAGTATGCTAATACATTGTTAAATCCATAAAATGTTGATATAACTTTACTCTAAAATGGCTTATCAAATATTCAACAAAAACTTTATAACTACAATTACTCAAAACATCGATAAATCAATAGGCATGAGGCTAGCTCGACATAACATCTCTCAAATTTGTCACCCAATCATAGATTTCCACGTGGAAAAGGATGAAATTTTTGACACATGGCATGTTTGACATGTAAATGGTTATCAAGGCAATAATAATTTTCAAGATGCAGTCCTCCCGAAATTTCGCTATGTTGATATGTCTATATCAACATCATCGATGACCAATCACCACATGTCCTCTTTCATGTGGCATTCTTGATGTGTTCCACATGCCACTCATATTTTCAAGGTTGTCATGTCAAATATAGGTGACACGTCACACAAATGGCATCACCATGTCATCAAATCATGACATCAACTCTCAGTTCTCCTAGTACTTGATACTTTGGTTAGTGTGATGTTTTGAGGTTCCAAATTTTTAGTGCCATCACTTCATGCTCCTTGTTAATAGATCAAATGCTTCCAACTGACAATTGTTTCTTGGGGCCATGCTATACAAGGAATTTTCATAATGATTCACTTCCATTTACTCAAGGGCTTGATATGTTGATATTCTAATTGTCTCTTTATGATCATCTCTTGCTCCTTGATCCCATCAATCAATCTAACTAGGGCCAAGTATGGGGCTAGCCAAACCCCAAATTTCAAATACTCCACCATGTCAATGAGGAATACCAACTTGAATTTCCAAATAGTTTAATTCTAAAGGGCCCAGTCCCAAAATTCTCTTAATAGCTTGAGTTACAAGGGTAAAACCACAAAATTTCCTTTTTGGCCAAAACCAAGGCTTAAACTTGAGATCGCTTAGCCACTTAAGTTCTTCCTTAGGATTTCCTTTAAGCTTAATATTTCTTTGGTGAACTCTTCCAAACTAAGCATTAGATGTTATTTCCTTTTGATCTCTCCTTCCTCATCAAAGCTTCTACTCTTACTTCTGGGTGCCACCATTAACAAAAGCTTCCAATTTTCACATCAAGAAGAATTCTCCTTTGGCCTATCCAGCGCATCTTAACCTATTTTATTCCAAATCATAGGGAATAATGATTTAACCAAGTGCTTAATAATAACTAGGACCACCAACCAATTAGTTCTCCCCTTTTGGAAACAAACCATACATCACAAAAAGTCAAAAGTTATTACAAATGGGCATGCAAACATAACACCATGAATAACCTATGAATTCATGAACATAAAACACATAATGATATCATTTAGCATAGATGAAAGGATCCCATTTCACACAACGTTTATATTCATAAAGGAATGTATTTCATCATTCAGGCCAATTATGTTAATTTCTCATCACACTGATCATGCATTATGAATATTCATTTCAACTATACCACTCTCAACCTACCATTGCACACATACACATTGAATCCAAAGTAATATTTAAATATAAAATATTGAGAAAAAATACAATTCATTTGCAACAAATGAATACACTTATATATTCCTCTTAAAATTGTTGGAAACCGAATAAGGGATGACCATTTTCCACCAAATTGTAGGCAAAACTACACTATAAATTTCTTACAACTAGCCACCCCCCAACCATATCCAATGTCTTATGGATGCATCAGTTAGTGAATAAAAATAATGAGTTTAATTCAATGTACAAAGTATGAAGGAGCATTTCCTTCATTGTCTACGAAATAGGGATGTCACTGCACAAAGAACTAAGTTTAGGTTGATCAAACAACAAATATGGCCACTAAGGGCCTTCACAACATAGAAGGAAATTCCTTCCCACTTTCTATAATCCTTAAGATTCTCCTTCTTTTAGTGCTTCACATGTATAAACACAACCAAATAGTTTAGTTCTTTTTAGGCTATTGGATTCAAGTAGAGGAATCTCTCTTTTGTAACCTCATCTAATATATTTGAAGATTGAACTATATGGTCCAGATTCCAATCTCAGGTTTACAAGTCTCTGGCTTATAGTAATTTTGGATTTACAACAATTCAAGTCTCTTTTCTTTATCTAACATCTCTACTTGCTATAATACTCCAAACTCAACAACTTAGAATCACCAAAATAATTTCCTTCTCCTCATGAACACTACTTCATGCATGAGAGATTGAGGGTCCCCTTCTCAGGCTGAGGAGTCAACAAGGAATTCGTTCTCAGGTGGATAGCTCGTGTTTAGGTAGTTTAGTACCTCCTCTCCTCATTCCTCTCAAAACTATTTATTAGTTGGTAGTTCAACTAGAACATTGGGGGCCATGAACATTAATTTCAAGGAATATAGGAAACATCCCAAACCCCCATATAAGATTTATAATCAATCTATTATTTCAAACATGAAGATATGTATATGCTTGTACTTATCTTTAACTTTATAAAATTATAATTATATTAGCAAAATATTTACATCAAATAGTTGAGAATGCCATCCATGTTGAATCTCCAACATTATCATTTTTCAATTAGATTACAAAAATTTGGAATGAGAAAAAGGGATGTTACATTCCCATCCTCCTTAAAGAAAAATTGTCCTTTGTGTTCTACTTTCCATAGAACCAAACTTATACATAAAACCAAAATGGGTATGCCTTCTACATGGAATCCTCTACTTCCCATGTCCAAAATGCTTCCATTGCACTTTGACTTACATGGAGCATGGTCGTCCTCTTTGTTGAGTATCCATTATGGTTTTGGACAGATATCTCCTTTAGATTCCACCTGTATCAAAGTCCAATCAATTATACAATTAACATCATGTATATATATTTTAAGTAAAGATATATAAAACACATCATTTTCCTTCATTGTGGGAGGAATGGTGAGTTTGTATGCTAATGGCCCTACTCTCCTCAAGACCTGAGATGGTTCACAGTATCTTGGTGTTAACCTGGCACATAGTCCCACTCTTAAGGGACTTTTGTTTTCCTTGATTTGGACATAAACATGATCTCTTATTCAAAATTTCTTATGCGACCTTCAATTTTTTCCTTATGGCAGCGACTTCCTATTCCATTTTATTTAACATTTCTAGCCTATGTGTGACTCTATCCACTAGATTACCCTACTTGATTTGGATATTGCACTTTCTATCATACATGGCTTTGAAAGGGTTCTTCTTTAACAATTCTTGATAGCCAATATTATAAGAAAATTCCACCAAAGGAAGAAAATCTTCACAGCTCTTAGGTTGATTCATAACATACATGCTAAGTATGTTTTCTAATATTTTATTTACTCTTCATGTTTTTCCATAAGTTTGAGGGTGATAGGATGTGTTGAATGTTGATAGGGTTTCAAATATTGTAAATAAAAACTTCCAAAATTTGAGGTAAACTTGGAATCATGATTCTATATGATCTTCTTAGCCATGGGATGTGTGACAAGCGGCATAACCAGAATGGCAAGATCTCAGCCATTGGATGGGTGACAAGTGGCCAGATCTATGCCATGGATGAGCAAC
>APFE031363654.1:5697-46096 GCA_000404065.3 Pinus taeda
ATTGCTGCAATACTGGGGCCCGCCATATTTTTGGCGCCGTTGTCGGGGAAGCGCCAGAGTATTGGTGATTGTTGCTTTTCTTCTATTTTCTACTACAACCTTCTGCTAAGTAGTTTATTTCATTTCCATTCTGCGATTTCATTTCTGCAAAAGTAGATTAGACATTTCTTGCTTTCGTTTCATTTCTGCAAGCGTAAATTAGCATTTCAATTCTGTATTTTCAATTCTGCAAGCGTATATTAGCATTTAAATTCCGCAAGCGTAGCCTAGCATTTCATTCCTGCAATTTCATTTCAGCAAAATAGATCAGTCCTTTCATGCTTTCATTTCAATTCCGCATTTTCATTTCAGCAAGATAGTTAGTTGCAATTCAATCTATTTCAGTTTTGTAGGTACAAGAAAAAAGAACAAAAATCAACCAAAAATATTTTCTTTCATACCTTATAGGAGTAGAGATAAGTTAGAAAAATGATTGCACAACACCCCCACTATTTCACACAGCCAACCTTCTCTCTTCTTCGATGGTTGTGATTAAAGAACCCTTAGGTGGACAACAAGACGTATTTGAAGAACCTCTAGGGGAGAAGAAGAAGAAAACATTCCTTTGGAGCAAATGGCTACAAGCAGAAGTGTTGGGAGCAGTACCTTATCCAAAAGCAAATTTGTAAATCATATGGAAGATTTCAAGAGCGAGGTGTGGCAGTTTCTTGCCATGCAACTGGATACCTTGCAGATCCAAAGGAAGCAAGAGGACGCCAAGAGGGCTTTGGCCATATTTTGTCCCAGGTGCACTAGAAAGCATCCTAGAAACCAATGTCCATTGTACTCCATAGAAGTGTGTTTTGTCTGTGAAGAATACCATCCTACGAATCAGTGCCCTTCCTTGCCTGGAATCAAAGCTGCATATCAAAGGGCCAAAGAAGTCACTGAACCACTCTATTTCATGAACCAAAGGAGGTCACATGGACCCATACCTTATCAGCAGGAACTGCAAGGGACATCCCAGACCTATTACGACCCCTATCAAGCTACTTTCATGCCTTCTTGGGGTCTCCCTGCTCATCCTTCTTGGTCCACACCCCCTCCTTGGTTGTATCCTCCTCAATACCATGCTCCTCCAGTTGTTCATTCGTTTCACTCTTAGGCTTAGCCACAGCCTCAGTGGAATGCACCTCATCAGGGGTGGAGGCCCCAGTACAACACTCCTCTCGCTCATTTTCCTCCACCACTTGCTCGACCGCAACCATTGCCTCTTAGTCCACCAAGGCAACCCCAAACTCCTTCCCAACCACAACCCCATCCGCATCGATCTCAAATATACACCCCCACTCAACTACCCATACCACCATTTCCAAACCCATACAATGGAGTAGCTCAACCCAATTCCAAAACTGAGGCACAACATGTCCAAATGACTCCTCTTGAGCTCAATGATCTTCACCAAAGCTCAGGAAGAGTGTTGCAAAATAGAGATTATATTGACAACATTGAAGGACCAAAGGCAAAAGAAGATTCAAAAGAAAAGATCAAAGAACCATGGGCTGCACTTGATGAAGAGAAAAGATCAGAATCAGAGATCGAGAGAGTTCCCTCATGGTTACCATCAAATCCTCTATGTATTCAAAAGAAAACTCAGCAAAAAGAGGAAGATGTGAGGGTCATGATAGAAGAAGATATGGAGAATGATCCAGATCAGAAAAAGTACCAAGGATATCAGAGTTATATTGAGAGATGGTTCGAGATGGTCACTAAGTTGCAGCAGTACTCTCTTCCTCAGTTATGCTTGATCCCTTCCAAGTCAAATCATTTGGTCTCTGAAATCCAGACAGCTGTCAAAGCATGCATTTCGATCCTCCACATCATTTTGTCTCTAATCTCGATGTGCACATGGATCCATTGGAAGTATTCTTATACTTGAGAACGATTTTGTTTTTCAAGTAGGGTAGGGTAGAAAAAAAAAATGAAAAAATGAAAAAAGAAAAAAATGAAAAAAATGGAAATAAGAGGAAAAATCTAAGGTGAAAACCTCCTCGGAGGGGCCTTAGATTGGCTCATTGATTGAAAACCTCCATGAGGCAGTCAATGGGTTGAAAAAAAAGAGAAAAGCAAAAAAATAAGATCCTTGGGTGAAAACCTCCCTTGGAGGCACCTAGGGCAGGCAATTAGGGTGAAAACCTCTATGAGGTGCCCTAGTTGTTTTCAAAAAAAAAGAGAAAAAAGAAGAAAAGAGAAAAGAAAAAGTAAATCCAATTTCCATTAAATAATTGCAGGTTGCAAGAAGGACATCGCAGGTCAAGAGGATCACTCAAAACAAAGGCAGAGGAAGTTGTAGGCTTTCTACAGGAAGATACAGGCGTTTCTACAGGAAGTTCTGTATTTCTAAAAGAAACATCCTGTAGAACCTTCAGGCGAGCCAGATTCGATTTTGGAAGGGAATCTATTGGTTAGGCCTGCAAGCATCCATGTTCCCATCCCTCACCCTTTTCCATCATTTTTTCCACCTCATTGTGCTTCTTTTATGAAAACTGTGTTTTCTATAGGAAACTTACAAAAAAGCCAAATTAATCTCCAAAGAGGACCCGAAGGCTGGGAATATGTCCATGAGGCCTGCACACGTCCATTTTTCCATCCATTACCCTTTTCCATCATTTTTTCCACCTCATTGTGCTTCTTTTATGAAAATTGTGTTTTCTATAGGAAGTTCCTTTAGAAATTTCAACAAACTAAAAATGGATTGCAAAAAGGTAGTTTGGCGAACATGATAGCTTCCTAAAGGGTTCAAAAGTCCTCTTGCAATCTTCAAACTCCTCCTCTATCATCTCCATACCTGCATCACAGCCCAAGTTCATTTTTCTTACCATGCAACAAAACTGCAGAATGCCTTGAAGCAAAAATACCTAGAACAGAAATTGTTTTTTCCCTAACTTGAAAACCATGCATCCATTTGAAAAACCATTTTACGAGGAATCATACAGGGGTGATGGCAACATGCCTGAGCAGTTTCAGCCAATTCCAGTGCATGGTTTCCAAAAAATCAGCCTCCATCACCATCAACCATTTTTGCATTTTCTCCATATCCGTGCATCTGTTTCAAAACTTGTTTCATGGGGAGATGCATATGGGTGATAGTAACCTACCCAAGTAGTTCCAGCCAATTCTGATGCACGGTTTCTGAGAAATTGATCTCTGAAATATTTAGCCATTTTCCATTTTTCTCGAAATCTGTGCATCCATTGATTGCAATTTTGCTATGGGAGGTGCGTCATGATGATAGGAACATGCTCAACAAGTTTCAGATCGATCCGATCTATCGTTTGGGAGCAATGGAGAAAACAAGTTTCGGTCTTGTGAAAATTCAGCAGCAGTAGCTTGAGGGTGCAGATCTGAACGTGGAAATGAACTCCTGCAACTTAGATCCAACTAGAGGATACCTGCATAAGCAAAATAACCATACATCAAACAGCAAAGAGCTTATAGCACAAAGGAGCCATCATGAAACCACCGAAACAAATACATGCAACAGCAAAAAGCACCTCATAGCAACCATTTGACTTCAGGTACGTGACTAAAACTTGTTCCTCTATTACATGAATCTAATCTAAGCACTGCATGAATGAATGAGATGTGGGGATTCAGCCAGGAAGCTAGCCATATTCGATTGCACTCATCCAGGCAAAAATCACGTAGCATGCGTGTATAGTCATTCACGTGGAAGTTGAAAAACATAGGCAGTGGTAGACGTGTTGAACTCCAGCGCACAGGGCATCAATTGATTAAAAAATAGAAGAAGACATGCAGTTCATAACATCACTGCAGTTCGAAAAAAGCCAGCGCACATGTTTTTTCCACCACACCACAAATCACGCAACAATTAAAGACGGCTTAGCTGAAACTCACAAATTGTTGTTCATTTGCACTTGACTGAAGTATGCATCCTCCGCTTCCACAAAATGATGAACTAGTCATCCTCCACTGGTTTCTACCTGTTGTCGAAATTATCCCAGTATCAGGCTCGCTCAGAGGTGCAAGGGCACTCTACAGGCATTTCTAAAGGAAGTCTTCTACAAGAAACACAGAAAACAGCCATGCAGAAAGAAGACCTGAGATTTTCGACGAATTTCAAGCTCCAAACGAGGTAGGATCGAGGAACTTCGTTGTGCATGATTTTTTGGTGAAAAATGGTGAATTGAACATGGAATTAAATTTAAAAAATGAGAGGAAAAGTCTGCCTGCACATTGAAAAAAAGTTGAAAAGTCTACTTGCCTATTTCTTGAGTTCTACAAATTCATTTTTTTCCCTCTGCATTTGAAGTCTGGCTTCTTCTCTCTCACCTTCTTCTGAAAAGAGAGATGCAACCATAGGAACTAATCTTGTGTGTAAAGAATGTGATTTTTATGTGGTTGGGGATAAACATTAGGCTCTACACTCTGTTTGTAAGAGCCTAATTCCCTTTTGACAGTCAAGTTTTGGGCAGCAACAGCATTGTAACCAGGGAATTGATACAAAGTGACCTATAAACACCTGAGGGGTACTGTTTTCAACGTTCTAGGGAGGAAACCATACACAAAATTCCCTTTATGATTAGAGCGCAAGCCAAAACATAGCATTTTTCACCATGCCAGGGCGATTCATAATTTAGCATTATCCATGGTTATCATGTGAACTTCCACTTCATCCAGCAGTGAAGACAGGGAACACATTGAGGCAGAAGAGAAAGCCAAGGGTAAGGAAACCCAGGAAAGACCACCACAGAAAGAGCAAGAAGAGAAACAAGAGAAAGGCCAAGCTGCAGGGCCCAAAACTGTGGGTGGAATAAAGGCACAGACGCTAAGGGACAAATGGTTGCAAACCCGAGCAAAGAAGACTGAAAGGATGCAAACAACACCCAAGGCACCCATAGCATAAGTCAAAGAGAAGGCACTGCCAGCCAAGCAAGCCAAATCAAGGAAAAATGGTTCTACAGGAAGCCAGTAGACTGTTTCTACAGGAAGCCAGAAAACTGCTTCTACAGGAAGCCAGAAAACGGCCACTACAGGACTTTCTACAGGAAGTCTGGGGAAAGGGCAGCAGAAGGAGAAATTGGCTGAGATTTTAGCTAGGGAGGCAGCAGTTGTGCTGGCCACCCTAAGCACATCTCCCAAGCAGAAGGAGAAGCGAAAGAGGGAGCTTCCACTATGTTTTAAGGCAAGAAGGAGCATGCAGATAAGAACTAGCAAACCCCAACCACAGTTAAAAGATCCAATCACAATTGTAGACACCTCAGCTACACAAAAGGAGAGGTCCCCCTGAAAGGCATCCATCACCTATGAACGGGGAAGGCCGTAGACATCCACCTAGAGAGAAAGAATGAAAATGTTGGAAACAAAGACCTTTCTACATGACGCTGAGACAGTTCTACAGGAAGCTGAGAATTCTCTAGGAAAAGGAGCATAGGCAGTGGGAAGAAACAAAGAGAAAAGCATGGTTTCATGACCGAGAAGAGGACATCACTTCAGAAGCTTGGCATGACAGGGAGGCTACCAGGGCCATCAAAGATGAGGAGATAGATTAGTTGCTCAGAGGATGAGCAACACTTTCAGTAGGGAGGTGATGATGAGCCCCAAAAATGGATAGTTATATGGGCTCATTCAACCTCCTAATTCGACTTAATCCACCATTCTCATTAGTTTATTGCATGCTTTTTATTATGCTAATAGAGTGAATTGGGTTAGTCATTATGCCAACAAGTCTAATGTATGCTTTGTGTAGTCTTTTTGGTCAATTTGGAGACAAAATCAAAGGTTTAAATGAGCACTTGGCAGCCAAATTCGTGGAGAGGATTTTTAGAAAGGTGTCCCCTTCATTTATGGGCCCTTACCTCGAATTCTCCACCATCAGCTCGAAGTTCAAGGGCCACAAAATCAATTATCACAAGGTCAGCCGAGCAAGTGCTAGTAAAAGTGTTGTTAACTACAAGTTTTGGCAGCCGAGTTCCCAAAGTTTAGGAGGGCTGTTGGGGTCCTCAATTTGTATAAATAAGAGGGCTTAGGGACTCATTTTGGTTAGCCAGTAGTTAGTCACTTTGTAGGTAGAAGTTAGCTAGTTTGTAGTTCGATTTTAGTCAGTAGATTAGCTTTGCATTTCAACACATTTTCAAGCTTTCCCTTATGGACAGCTTTTGATGTAATTCTTCTTTTCTTGCTCGATAAAAATGAATCCAGCTTTGCACCAGCTCTAAATCTCTCTTAGGGGATTGTAGCTCTTGGGGTTGGGCCAATCTCAAGTGCCCAGTACTTCCTTTGTTTACTTTCATGTGTCTTTGTTGCATTCTTAGAATAAAATCTGCTATTTAGATTTAAATCTTGGTTTGTTATTTAGGTTGCTTTTTATGTTTAAAGTAGCTTTTCATGTTCAGATTTAGTTGATAGATTAGTAACAGGGAATATCTCTAGAAAAAGGCCATCAAGCACCTTTGATCTCACCTCTCCCTCAGTGGGATCGTGAGCTGGGAAAAAGGTAACATTGCTGCCAAAAAAAACACTAGTTTGCCTTACCACGCAATCCTTAGTGTACTGTTTCCATTTGCAGAAGTTGGTTATGCGTTTAGATCTCTGAAATGTTTCATTGCATAGTTGATATACATGGTTCTCTTTCAAATAAAGCTATTGTTCATTCACTTTATTGTTAGTTAGATTAGATTATCTAGGACTTTGATTATTTGCAAGACTTTGTTGATTCAGTTGAATGTACACTGTGCAGAGCATCTCTACCACTCTTTCATCCACCTAAGCTTCATCAGAGCCATATGTCCCATCTCCTAGCTAGGTTCCTCATCTCACATCTGTCCTTTTTCCCACGTAACCCTACCTTTTTGTGCAATCATTGTTTCAGTCTTCTTTGAGCCAAGTCAGCCTTATACACCTCACCACTCCATCCACCAGTCCCTGGGCCACTTCAAACCCCTATCCTACCTCCATATCCATCCATGCATCTTCCCTCACTCACCCATCCTCTAAAATCCAATTTTTAAACATCCTGTAGAAATTTCTGAACATCTTGTAGAAATTCCTGAACGTCCTGTAGAACCCCTGCAGACTTCCTGTAGAAGCTCACAAATGAGGTTTCTTGATATCCAAACTTTGTGAAACTCTCTGGAAGGGTGTTAGGGACTCCTAAGACCCTCTCTAAACCTTCCCAACATTTTCCAAGCATTTCTCCTCCTTGATCCACCCCTGTATAGTAAAGAACAGTGAAAGCATATGCATGATGAAACTGACGACTCAATCAAACATAAAAAAAAATGTTTTCTTAGGATAGAGATAGTCTAGACACATGTATTTTACCTTCATAGAAGTAATGGCATCTCTTTCAGTAGTTTGCATTCTCTTCTTTGCATCAGTAGGACTAGCTGGTAGAATTAGGGTTTGCTAGGGTTTGCGTTTCTTTTTGGATTTCAGTTTCTTTTCGCAAGTAGATTAGTTTCCTTTGAGTTAGCTTTTATCCATCAGTTAAAAAGCTTCTTCTAAGAGCTCATAGAAGTTGGCTTAAGCTCCTAGCAGACTTGTGCCAGCTAACCAAGTGACAGTTGCGGCAAGAGCTAGTACTTGTGCATACAGCACCGTCGCTTCCAAGTTTGTCACGAACTACCGGGTTGATAAAATAAAAGAAGGGAGTTCCAGGAGTTGCATCATTATTGCTGCAATACTGGGGCCCACCAACAGTGTAAGTGTTTTTTAGGCTTGTTCTTAATGGCAACCTTCCCCGAGTCTACTGGCCAAGGTCTTCCCCCAGATGGAAATCCTGGTCTATTTCCACCTTTTGGAAATATCGGTGCTCCATATATGGCAACATTGTCCTTACCTGGGTTAACCATTGGGTTGCCCGTTTGGTTGTTTTCAACCTCGATGGTCCCGAGTGTCATGACTCCTGTTCCACCGTCTCCTTCGTTTGAATCACAACACGATGATTCCAAGGTTGAGCCTTCACCTTCTTCCCCTATTTCTTCATCCTCCTCTCCTCCTTCACCCAGTGAAAGTTCCACATCTAGTAACCAGGAGAGTAATAAGAAGAAGAAGAAGATGAAGAAGAAGAAGAAGTTTGATAAGCGTGAGGCCACCCATGCAACTATTGCTCTGGGTACATCTCAGGTCAAGACACTTTCTGAGCCTTCGTGGAAGGTTAAGTTTCCTTGTAAATTCTGCAAGGGTGACCATATTCTTCATGATTTCCCTGGTATTCCTAGGATCTTAGAAGTATTGTCTCACAATCTGGCTCATCCCTCATCATCCTCTGAAGCTCATGTCGATGTTCAATCCTCAATTGACAGTGGTAAGAAGAAAGGGAAGATTTGATTCCCTTGTAGGCTATGTGATGGCAACCATCGCCTTCACCTTTGTCCGCTCATGGATAAAGCTTCTGCTGTTTTGGAACATCTTATAGCTTCTTCGCCTCCACATCCAGTTGGTTATCAGAGGCTCTCTTCAGACCCTCTCCTGGTTGACAAAGAGATTAACTTAGATTCTTCTCTTATCCACCCTTCTCTTCCCGAACCTGGTTATGCTCATCCTGTTCCTGACTAGAAATTGGTCGGAAAGAGTGTCGACTTGGATTCACCACCAGTGGTCCACTCTATTCCCCAAGAACATCATGATTATATTTCTCATGTTATTCTCATCTCACCGGATTCTCTTGAGTCCAAGAATGACCCTCCCATCCCAGCTAATCTAGAGAGTCCTTCTTCGGTTCCTGCAGAGCATGGGGGAAATCATATGATACCCCCACCAAGTAGTTCAGTCATTTCCTTCCACTAGAGTCACTTAACTGCTTTCCGCCTTCCATCCTATGTTCCTTTCCAGATTACAGTACATGCCTATGATAAGGCAGTACCTGGCACTGTCTTGGATGAGGGTGCATTGGTTAGCCTCATGCTTTTCACTACTTGGCAAGCTTTGGGCTCCCCATAGCTTGTGTCAGTCACGCAGAATCTGTTGGCATTTGACGGAGGAACCAGTCAACCTTTAGGGATCCTTCCGAAGTTACCTGTTACTTTGGGAGGAAAAATTATCTATATAGACGTGATGGTTGTCCAAGGTGCTTTAGATTTCAGTCTTCTCCTTGGCCATGATTATATTTATGTCATGGCAGCTCTCGTTTCTTCACTTTTCCATGTGGTTTTCTTTCCACGCGATGGAAGAACGGTGACTATTGATCAATTGTCATTCTTTAGTCACTCGGTGCCTCCTGTACTGCCATCATCCCCCATCAGTTCTTATTCGCAAGCAGTACCTTCCTTGCCACAGGTCAATTATGTGGCTACCGATTTTGTCTCTACCTCTATTGATGATCATGCAAATGGTCTCGTACATCATGTACTGGGGGCATTGGAACCTGATCTGTCATTGGTGTCTAATGACATGTGTTCCTCCCAGAGCGTGACTCTTTCATCCAGTGAAGATCTCTTGGGAGTCATGTTTTCATATGACCTATGAATAGGTCCCAAGGACAGTTCTTATCTTGTGTCGACCTCGTTAAAAAATGAAACAAGGTGTCCGAGCATGATTCTTATCTTGTGTCAACCTCATTAAAAAATGAAACAAGGAGTTCCAAGGAAAGTTCTTATTCCTGTATCAACCTCGTTAAAAAATGAAGCAAGGACCCGAGGATAGTTTGTTCCTATGTCAACCTCGTTAAAAAAAAAATGAAACATCTCCCTTTCCAAATCGAGTCTTGGTTAAGATCTCATAAACTCCTAGTCGAGTCTTTCTAAGATCTCGAACATGAACCTTCATTCCATCCACTCCGTTGGATGCAATGCAGCTCGGGGGGCATGTACCTCGATTTGCGTTATTATGTCGTGGGCATGCAAACTTATAGCAAGAATATTTTTTCATTTCAAGCTTGTGTAAACATGAAACCAAACCCAAGCAGAGTTCTCCATGATCAAGCTTGTGAAAACATGAACCCATACCTGATTTACACCTCGTGATTGTCATTTTTATCTGCTAAATTCTGCTAGATGAGCCTTGGTTGTTTTGTTCCATCATCACCATCTCTTTGGCCTATCATATGCTTTCACTTGGTTGTTTTTCCTTTTCCTAAGGGAGCACAGTGATGAGTGGTTTTATTAGCCAGCCTCTTGACCATTACATGCTTTGAGTAGTTCCACCATTGTCGAAACCAGTTGCTACCCTTTATACCACTCATTCCTCCAGGACGAGTCTCCTTTAAGCTCTTTTCTGACTCGTAAAAGATGAAAAGATTGCCGAGTATTTTCCCTTTTTGACTTGTTATAGAGAATAAAAATGGTCATCTGCTTTCAACTCTTTTACAACCATTTAGAAATGAAAATATGGCCGAGATTTTGTCATTTCAAGCTCGTTTTTGGTTATGAAACGTCGTGTCTTCAATCACATTTTTACATTTTTAGATCGCGGCCACTAATTACGAAAATTACTCCTTGGTCGTAATGATCAAGCGGTTCTCTCAAGTATTTTTTTCTACTTTTTCGGGCTCGAGGGACACAAATTTATGAAAAAGGACCCCCCCTCGATTTCTCTTTTCCATGTTTTTTTCAAACTCTCTAAACATGAAAAAGAATTCGATCTTTACCTATGTTGGACTCATTAAACCCTGATGGCATTGGACTCGTCACCATGGCAAGACTCAAGCTTCTCCTCCCTAGGGCTCATTAATTTATTACTAGGTTGGATTCGTCCGAAGGTCGAACTTATATCACAAGCATATGTTATCCCCTTCAAGCTTGTTTTTCAAAAAATAATTGGGGTACTTGCCAGCAATGGTGGGGGAAAATTTGGAAGTCGTCATTGGTTACCTATGACAGCTAGTCACTCTTGAACATCAACACTTTTGCTTCTCATTGGGTTGGGATATCCACTTCATCATTTGGCCTTCCGGGGTTTTAGGTTTCCATTTTTTCCTCATTCCATATGATCCATGTTGTCTCCATCAGACCTCAAATCCCTTGGTACCAAAATGCTGCCACAATCTAGAGTCGTGTCGCCGATATGTTCTAGAGTTTAATCCTTCTGCATTTCATACCCTTACCTCCTCCTATGATGCTTTGTTTCACCATCTACCACTTGTTGCTTATCTCGTGTCATTGATGGGGAAACATTATGGCCCTCCTATGATAGATCGCCTCCTATCGACACCAGCTCATTATCCAGGAGGTTGATCTAGAGATCCTTCTCGGTACCTTGGAGCTTGCATGCCTCAATGGCAAGCTCTTCGCACCTGATGATAGACATTCATCATTGGTCTTCGATTGGGTGATTCCATGAGTGTTCGACTTCAACCCATTTTTCACACTTCGTGGATTGTACTGGCAGTACCTTAAGAGCCATTGGCATTATTGATGGCTTCTCTTGCACTTGTTAATGGTTTTCATCATTGACTGGTAATCAAGCAACTTTCTATCCTACTCGACTTCAGCATGTCTATTCGCATGCTAGAATTTGTACTAAGATCGGTTATGGTTTCAAGACCCTGAACTAGGATTACATATGTTTGGGATGCATGGATTGGTTCGTGATTACATACATGACTCTTTGATTGGATGGTTGTGACCATACCTGAGTCTTCATGGATGGCTACGACCATACCTTTATCATTATATATGGTCTTATCAACTCGGTGGCCGCGTCCATAGCACAGACCAAGTTTCATATGTCTTTTGGATGGTTGTGCCCATGCCTAGACTACATGTATTTCACTATCAAATATATCTGTTGTAATTGCACCTGTAGGTTCTTCAAGGTGGTGTTCCAGTTCGGTCATGGTTTTGTAAAGCATTTCACCCCCCCACTCTCTCGGACTTCATGCTTTAGGGGGCATTTGTTACACAGTAATTTGTCACTATCCTCATTTTAGTCCCTCTTTTGTGTCATGTATCAAATACACATGTCCATATCTTCCCACTTATGCAAAAAAATTAAACAGTGCTCTCTCATGTTGAAGAATTGACGCTTTTTCCTAAGTTTCTGTATCGTTGCTAATAAGACATTAAAAGTTGTGATGATCCCTTGTCATGAACTATCTCGTCGCGACATCGTCCCCGGTGTACACATGTTTCCCGCATCAGTGTGATTTTAGGGCTCAGTGCGAAGCTTTGAGCTATTTACAGTGAAGATTCATCTGAATGCATTGCCTCCTTGCGATGTCATCGCTGATACTTAGTTCATGACTTGTGATGACCCAGATTTGGCGAATTTGTTCAAACTGTCAACCCTTTGGGTGTTTCTAGAGCTGGTTGTTGGGTCAGTTTGGGTCGCTTTTCCTCCTCTTGGATGGTGGTTCCGCCTCTTGTGCAACCTCCCTTAAGGATAAGCTCCCTCTCCCTCATTTCATGGAGACTCCTTCTCCTATAAAAGCACTCACCATTGCTATGATCTGCTAGTTCTTTAGTTGGGAGCTGCTAGTTTTGAGTTTCCTTTGAAGCAAAGTAGATAGCTTTTGTGTGAGTGTGACAAGTGTGGAATTGCTAATAGTTTGATAAGAGGTTGTGGAGTATGTTAGCTTTGCATGAGGGCTTGATAGCGAGAGAGAACTATTGTCCTATTGGGAGACCCATTCTTAAGAGTTAATTCTTGAAGGAACATACTGATTGGACCCTCCGAGAAGACTTGCGGCGTCAAGGCATGGTTGTAAGTTTGCTCTTGTTTCATTTTTAATACAAGCAATGATGATTCCGTATATCTTGTGTATAATCTACTTGATAGCTTGTGACTCCTTGACTTTACACGTAAATAGATCATTATTGTTCTCGTTTATGTGCTCTGTTGTTTTCTTGTGGTGTTTCAGGTTGATTGCTCATTAAGGAGAAAGAAACGGAAGTTGAAGCAGCACAATGGAAATTTCATCAACCACTAGTTTGAGATAGGCCTCCAACGATGACTATTTAAGGGAATCGATTGTTGTTTTATCTTTGTTGTGGCTAGACCCACTTTAGGGCTAGAGGGGTTGCCTCTGTCCACAAAGGGAACACTTTCCTTTATCAGACCAGGGCACTATGCCCGCGACTATACCAACCTTACGAGGATATCCTGTACATATTGTGCTCATTTTGATCATGAAACAATAGATTGTCCTACATTCATCACAAACATCTACGAAAAAGTGGTATTCCAGCATCCCCCGACTCAGAATATACAAATGATGAGGTCTGAGCCACGCAAAGAGGACCCGACTATGAACATGATGCTAAGAAGTGGCGTGACCACGAGAGAGGATAAGGGAAAGCATCCAAAGGAAAGTACGTGGGTTCGCAAGGCCCCTGTAAAGGAACCCAAGTTTGACTTAGAACGCACAAAGGAGACATTAATGGAAGCCAAGAAGAGCTTCACGGAGGCCTCCACTTCAGGTAGTAAAGATCAACCAGAGCCAGGAATGGATCCTTCAATGCTTACTACCTTTCTGGAGACATACATGAAATTGCTACGTGACATCAAGGCAATTAAAGGACTATAGGAACTGATCACCAGGTGCACAAGGTCAGGGGAACCACGTATCATCCGGAAATTGGGAAAGCATGCATTGCACACTGGAAGAGAAATGAGGTTGACTACACAGATTGGTGAGTATCAAATGGATCAAGTAATCCTCGATCTAGGTTCGGATGCGAATGTATTACCAAATCAAGCATCGGAATGTATGGGTAGGCCCACGTTACAGTGGTCCCATATTCAATTACGACTGGCGAACCAACAGAAGATTTTGCCCATGGGAAGGTTGCAAGGGGTAACTGTTGATATTAAAGGCACGAGCACACAGACGGATTTCAAAGTAATAGAAATTGTCGATGACAGTAATCCCTATCCTGCATTGTTAGGAATAGACTGGGCCACCGATATGAATGGAGTCATCAACCTGAAGAAGCGCAAAATGATCTTCAAGAAAAAGTGGCTACGTGTAGCAGTCCCACTAGACCGAGCCAAAGCAGCGCGCTACACTGAACCAGTGCACAACGATGAAAGTAAAAATGATCTTGATTGTATTTACAAGATAACTGCATGAGACCAGGATTGGGTGAATCTGATTGTGGATGGGAGGATCTCGTGGGAGCGTGAAGGTTCTTGCACTTCGGATTTAGACGAAGAAGTAGAGCACTAGTAGAATTGGTTGCATGAATTGACAACGTTGAATTGCAACATGATGATTAGATCACTGCGTTGCGTGACAACACAGACACGAGAGCTACCAATATATGATGGATTGATAGCGGTGGATGAATTCTTGAACAAATTTGAAAGTGCAGTATCTGAATAGCAGTGGTTAGATGCGTTGAAATTGGCACTCGTGCAACACCTGTACGATGGTGGGGTACACATCAAGAAAAATTTAAGGACTGGCGCGGATGTAGAAGGATGATGCACCTACGGTTTGGAAGCCCTTAGCTTTAAACGAGAGTCAAGCATCCAGGACGAAGCAGCTTGTGCACCCACCTATGTCAATGGGTATGGACATGTGTTTTGGGGCCCACTCAAGCACACCCCAAGCTAAGGATCGAAAATCAAAACATCACACAGCAGCAAGAAAGGCGACATGCACCACAAACATTCCATGTAGAAGCATTCAAGAAGGTGTGCAGAGTACTGAATAGAGTTCACTAGGCAAGATGAACTGATTGGGACATGCACGTACCAGCGGTCCAATGGGCCTATAGGACCATGTGTAAAAACCTGAGCATGGAAAGGGTTCTGAAGCTGAAGAGCAGGACCGAGACCATAGTTTTGGAAGAAAGGAATCCTCATGTAATAGCTCCCACAGTTGGGACAGTACGCAAGGACCGGGACAAAGGAATTATGTAGCCGCACGAAGATGAACATATGCAGATTCAAAAATCCATTCGGCGAGGGAACCTTAAGCTTCATGAACTCGAAGAAGATTGGGTACAACTGAGGTAGAAAATCATGTTAATGGATGCGGAAATCAAAAAAATGGAAATTGAAATCGCATAAGCATGTCGCATTGATAGAATGATAGGACAAGATATGGGTAGCCATACCACTACATTAGAAGATTGTTGCCAAGAATTTGTGGCTCTGCTACCATGGCTGCAACCGCACCTTACCAAATAGAGTAACCACTGGAGCACACCGCATAAGGAGGAATGCATGGTGATGACAGTCGCAAGGGTAATTGAGGGGTACCCATGGACTAGGCTGGAAGGTGAATTGAAGCCTCGCACAGGTGGTGCGACCACCTGACTATTCGTAGGGAGCACAATCTCAATGCTCCAAGAAGTTGAAAGAGAGCGCGGGACTATAAACAAGTCTGTGAGGGAGTTGCGTGATTAGAAGGGTACGTGTAGGATCAGTATGTCATAGGGGTTGCGCCTGTGCATAGGGGGCTACGCTGCCATGCGGGTAGGCTGGAAAGTGACTGTTGCTGTCATTGTTCATGAAAAGATGTCCAATCTAATACAACGAGGAGTGGGCAGCAGGCAATTAAGACATGAAGTCTGAACTAGATTTCGGACGATCTGCCTCCAATCTAGCATTAATGGGCTGAATGAGGGGGGAAAGTCAAATTTGAATTCAAAAAAGCATATAAATCACAGATGGCTATCTAGCAAACAACCCTTGGTGTTTTGAGAATTCAGTTGTTGCGCTATCAAGTGGGTATGGACCTTACGAATTTGGAGGCTTTGAGAGCAAGTGCAGTGTTTGAGACATTGTCGAAGGAAACACAGGACTTCTTGAATAGAATGATGTCGACAACTGAGGAAGCCGCGCAGAGCCCTACGCTGTCGGTGGGGGATGTACTGAAAATTCCAAAATCGCCCCAGATGCCGAGGCCCAAAAAGGATCCATAGGCAGCAGGACCAATCTGCATGTCTCCGTGAAATCCACGGTTTGGTAAACTATCTATGGAAGACAAGGGTAAGACTATTAATCTTGATACAGATGATGAGGAGGAGGATCTCCAAGCTTTTGTAGAAGAAATCGAGGCAGATGAAGAAATGGAGGAAGACATTCAGCCAGTGTGTGCTGCAGCAAAATTGCCCAAGTATGTCCCTCCACGGAGAGGGAAAGCAAAAGTAACTCAGGATTTGGATGTCATTAAGAGCACACTCCAAACCTCTCTCCTCCCAGATGGAATTCTGTTTGAAGGTTAGTTTCTAGGTCGCACAACGAAATTTGAAAATTGAGACCTCGCGGACAGTGAAAAGTTCCCACATTTGGAGACTGGCAAACTCATGAATCAGAGCAAGGAGGGGTTAGTTACAATGCTAGAGCCGTGGAAATGGCCTCGTGGTGTGGAGGAGGCCGGGCTAGTCCACCTACTATGGATTCCACATTTTCACCGGCACCAATCACAATTTTTGTCATCAAGAAACTGCTACTCCTGGTGCATGGTGGGTACTTGTGGTTGGAGGAGCCTATTCCCATCGCGGTAGAGCTTATTCACAGGAAACAGCTAGCAAAAGTGGAGATTTGGCACTCGCAGAGGCCATGAAGAAGAAATACAAGTTGGAAAAGAAGCAGAGAGGCTACGTAATTAGTAGCATTCAAGACAAAGGGGTGCGCATAGCCACCCAACTGCTAGTTGGGAAGGTGATGAGAAAATGTCACGGAAACGAGGTACCAACAACGGTCATCGCGCTGACCGAACAATGCGCGGAGGGGGTCCAATTCAACTGGGTTGAATTCCTCTATGAGGAATTCCTAACCAACTGCAAAGAAGCTCAGGAGCAAGGCAAGACCTTCCACTACACATGGTTTTTCTTGTCTATCTTATTGGTGACAGGGGAACTGCCGAGGATAGTCAGTTCCCTCCCCTTGAACAAGACTTGCTAGAGGCAATAAAATACGCGTCGCTCTAGACGACAAAGAACACCACGCGAATCCATGAGACCAAGATCTTCTGGGTGCTCATGGAGGCGAGTGTCTGGATGTGGATCAACAAAAGGCCACACCTATCCCCCATAGTGTATGACAATCTGAGGAACTTTGCAGACTTCAAGGCAGATATGCACAATGTGTATATCAAGACGCATAAGGATCTGACGCAGACTTGGACCAAACTTCCTTTCATCACAATTGATAATAGTGTTTTCGTTGTGGTCAACTCATCACCACCCGAGTGGCACGCCCCGGATCTAGTAGCATGCAATGAGATAGCGATACAAAAATAGAAGGATGCCACCAAACTGCTAGCATAGCAGAAGCACAACGAGCAGTTGACCAAGGAGGTAAGGGCTTCTCATAAGGTAGCGAAGGCCACTACAAAGCAGACCAAGGTCATTGAAAAAGAAGCAGCAGCACCGGCAACTGGGACCACCACAACACAGGAGGAAAGAGGCTCAGACCTAACCACAGGACAGGGGACCAAAGACACGATGGAAGGCGCGGACCCAAGAATGACATCTACACAACTGAAACGGTCGCGCAGTATGGAACAAACAGGGCCACAAAAGAAGACCAAGGCTTCCAAACTGGATGGTGAACCCATTACATTGACAGAACGTGACCTATACGACATCAGTGACATAGTTCACGAGGTCACCAGGGAAGCTCTTCAAGAAGCAATGACAGAGTAGTAGAATTTGTTGGGGGCCCTCAGGGTGCAGCTAAAGTAACTTTAGGTGCGACCCCCCCATGAGCGAACGGTAGCCATCTACGGTGCCATAGGTACATCAGCAACGGAGTAGTTGTTGTGGGCCAAAATGGCTAACACTGTCGCACTGCTAAAAGGAGCATTGATAGTGGATAGCAAGGAGGACAGAGCTGTGGTGGGCTGGATTAAGGGATTTGGCCTCAAATTGACCTCCCTTCCGCGGGATATATTATATCAGCTATAGGACGGAGCGATGGCAGATCTCTATGCTAGGGAATGTTGTACCGTACAAATTCTCATTGAAAAACGAATCAACATTGAGTAGCTTAGTCAACAATGTGATGAAGCACTGGTGCAGCATCAGCAGATGGAACAGATAGTAGAGGAAACATGTCACCGCACCCTGGAGCTAGAAATTGCGACAAACCTACCAGTAGGAGTGTGAATTCACATATTGGCTGGTGGATTCCATGAGGCAAAGGAGGAAGCAACGAGGATATAGCTGGACCTCAACCTTCATATTTCTAAATTGCAAAAAGGCACAGTCATCCACGCCCCCGGAAGTTAGGGAATAGCGCGTTGGCGCTATCCAAAAGGGGTTGGAGGAAATAGGACAGGTAGTGCAAGACTGTACTATAATGTTGGAAATATTCCTCGCGGTCCTCACTACATTATAGGAGGACCCCACCATATAGTGCTTAGAAACAGAAGCGTGGGAGTTCCAAGTGTAGTATGACAGTGTGCACGAAATGGCACAGACAGTTGTCCTGACCCAGCAGTTAGCGAAGCTACAACAAGTGAAGGTGTTGAAGGAACAGGTGTATGTCACGCGATAGAAAGAGGCAGTACTTAAAACGTGCATCCAGTCATGGATTGATGAGGCCTTCTGCATCACTGTCGATATCGAAGGAAAGCTTTCACAAATGAAGGTTATGCATGCCTTAAGACAGGGATCTGCCCGTGACAACGAGCATTTGGCAGAAAGAGTAGAGAAGATCCAGTAGACGGCAGAGCAGTGCGTTGCAGACCTTCGTGCAACATAGGCACAGTTGGAGGGGCTCTGTGCCAAGATCGCCGCACCAACAGAGTGACTCGGGACTAGTCAAGATGATTGTGTTGGGGGCCTGTTGGGCTTGGGATCCCTCGCAGCAGGTTTTGGGGCTTAAAGCCCAAGTTTTGGTCAATTGTATTATAAGACTTCGCGAAGTGCGGGCGTGAAGTGCGAATTGTATAATCGAGTCACAGGGTTGTCCGCCCTATGAATTGTAATTTAATGTAAAGTTGTGTCGACCTACCCATGCTCCACAGACCATGGGATTGTATAAATAGAGTGAGGCTATAAGTGTAAAGAAAAAAAATAGGCAAGCAAGTAATAGAGAGATGTGAAGGCATGATTAGAGCAGAAGGGGAAATTGAAGTGTCTTGGGTCATAGTAGTAGGAAGATGCTCTGTAGCTGAGTGCGTAGACGCCTAGTAGAGTCTGCAGTTGAGTGTGTGGACCCCTGCAGCTAAGTGCGCAGACCCCTATAGCTGAGTGCGCAGGGTGGAGTTGGGTTTGTTAGTGGGATTGTCCTTGGATTTGAAAGCTAATAAAGAGAAGTTTATTCTATGCATCTATTCCTGAATCTGTATGTTGATATCATGCATTACTTTACTTTGTTATTTACTACACATGTATGATTACTTAAATGTGAATTTAATCTAAGTAAGCAGCTAACAAAGACTAATCAAGGAAGACCTGGGTAAATAAAATGGGTCGCACTGTGACTAGAACTGCACAAAGACAGTATCACAAGGCGCGGGGTGCCCGTAGGTTCGTGTAGCGCAGTAAGTGTGAAGGTTGGACCATGTACTAATCACCACATATTAGACATCCCAACAGTGCGGAAACCTACTTCCAACACCCTCCCATACTACTTCAGGTGAGACCTCAGTCCGCGCTCCACGAACTATTGCCGAAAGCGCCAGTAGTACCAGGATTTGCTTGGCTAAATCACTTCTGAACCTGGGTCAAGCCAGACTAAGCCAACACTCCCATACATTGTGTTGATGGTGTTGTACCCACCAACATGTCAAGGGTTTCTCCCTATTAAGAAGTCCCAATTAGACCTCAGATCATTTGGTATAGGATTTCCAGCAGTGGGTTGTAAGGTAATGCCTTGTCCGTGGTGTCGCACAAAGGCAAGTAGGATAACTCTGTTACAAGCAAGGGTGTGACTGATGCAGTGATTCAAGGAAGGTGTATGAGAGGTTCCAACACTTTGAAAGGGGAAGGAGGTGAAGGTGATTTCTAGGTTGAGAGGGAGCAGTCCCAACTCGGCTAGGAACACACAACGCAAAGGACATGCACAACTTCCAGTGGAGCAGTCCACTCGGATGTAGTAGTCACATCATACAAGGTAAGATAACACGCACAACACTCATAGATAAGTATGAGACAAGTGTGACGGTTGTTATAGGAAGGTTCAAGTGAAAGGTTTGTCTGATGTCTGGCAGATCAGTCGACATAGACAGTGACAACATTAACAACAAGATTCATATAATTGCATGTGAATCAGTTCATAAAAAATTACGTAAGTTAAACAACACATATCACTAAAGAAACTGGAGTAGTCCAACTACAATAACAACATATCCATGAAAATGTGTTGGCTCTTATTATATAAAGTGTAAGAATTTACAAGGTAAGTTCCTCAGACAAAACACCAAAGGACACCACTCAGAAACAAATCACAGATCAATACACCAGTATTCTTGACGTGGTTAAAACCCTCAAAGAGGGAAACAGTCCGCGACCTGAGCCAACGCGGCCACTTCAAGCAATTTACTAATAAAAGAATGAAAATTTACATAAGCTTCTCTCATGAATAGTTACCCTACAAATGACCCTCCATTCTCTTTAAATAGAGATCATGGACCAATCGGGTGCTAAGCCACGGATCAAGTGTCAATAATACCGAGGAGAGAATGAACCATCGAATCACTTCATGTCTAGAACATATCATGACTGTCGGATTGTAAGTTACAAATGTATATAGTAAAGAAACACACTTTACCTAACTCTACACTAGACCAAGTTATACTTAACTATTTCCTATGTGTCAAAATATCCTAACATAAACAAGTGTAAGTCACAATCATTTAATACATCCTTGTAAACCTGCTAGCCCCAATATTGGAACTTTACAGCCACATCCGCCTTCTCCTCCAAAGAGATGCACTAGCTCCGTGCAGTGGAGAAGCCAAGGCGCTTTACAATATTGTCCAAGCCTTCTTCAAGATAGTCTTAGTAGAAGGGTTATGATGGACTATTTATAGCAAAGGGTGGGGTGACCCTTGACATTCCCCTTTGTGACAGTTCAGCTACCCTCATGACTCTTCACTTACTTTATGACTGTTACATCCAACCATTGACACATGACTTACAATTGACATGACTCAACATTACAATGCACATGTACTCATGTCAGACAATATGGCTTGAGAAAGCCTTGCAAGACTTCACTGACACTCGGTCCACTGTGATGAGACCAACTCTATGACATGCTTGTGATGATGAAGGTGGTGAGTTGATGCCAAGCTTAATCATCCATGATGGTGTGCATACACCTAATGGTGACATC
The DNA here is from genome assembly GCA_000404065.3 of Pinus taeda. NCBI lineage: Eukaryota > Viridiplantae > Streptophyta > Pinopsida > Pinales > Pinaceae > Pinus > Pinus taeda. The sequence goes on from APFE031363654.1 coordinate 26,878, forward strand.
TTGTTGAAGAGAAATCTTGTCTCCGTTGCAATCAGTGCACTGGTTCAGTGCCTTCATCCACATGTGCATGGTCTTCTTGTGTATGGTTGAACTGGCAACACACTGATGCATAGTGTCTGTGCTGATCTTCAAGTGTATGTTGGTGGCCATGCGCATCAACTTGCCGAAGTACATGTTCAGCCCCAATTGGACTTGCTTCTTGTCTTCACCTTGGTGATTGTGCTGAATGGGTTGGGTTGCATGCATGTGCGCAATGACATTCATGATGTTGAATCCCTTGCATGTGCTTAACAACACTACTCACCATGTTTTCTTTGTATTACCTGTTAGAATGGATATTTAACTTGTATGAGCATAGTTTCATCTGTGAGTGCACGTTACACCTAATGTTGTTCCTGATCCTGCTGCAACTCATTCGTCTATCTGTACAACTTCATGTTCTTCCTTGAAGTGCTGCTTCAGCACATGCAACTCCTTCTTCATTCCATTCTCTGTATTCGTGTGACCTTCATGTCACATCGTCACCTCAGAGCCTGAGTCTCCAAAGTTGCTTTCATTATCAGTGGATTTTCTTAATCTTGCAACTTTGTTCCGCCTTTGTGTTGTCCACAACCTTCCTCTTGCATTCACTACATTCATTGCATTCAGTATTCTACCTTCAATTATTGTTCATGATGATGCTTGATGTCCTTGTCTACGAACAACTTGATGTCTTCATGAGTAGGCAAACTCATAGACACTTGATCGACTGCATCCCCAAGCATACTTTGAACGATACCCTCATCTCTGCTCTCCTGGAAACCATTCTACCTATACTACTGAGAGGCAGATGAACACCTATGATACCTGGATAAATGGAACACTCATGGCAAGAAATCGGTCAGTTGAAAACCATAATGAACATGAGAACTGACTTGTAACATGCCTGGGTGAATGATCATGAAGGTTGCACAATTTCGGTCGGGAGGTCAGGAGACCGATTGCCAATACCAAACAAGGCACAATCTGGGTTGCTGGGAGACTGCCTAACTGCTGGAACTACGTAATGCACAGTCCAGTCTAGCTGTTGACTGCTAGTATTGTGAAATGTGCAATTCCAGTTGGGAAGGACTGTTGGCCTAGGGACATATTTGCGCAATTTCTTGGGCCAAGCAGCCATTGTTCTCCAGAAATGCGCAAAACAGTCCTGGAGGCCAATGTTGGGTAGGAATGTGCAAATCTAGAGAGGAAGGTGAGCCTTCCTTTCCCATATTACACAATGCAGCCTTGGTGAAGGAAAATCTCGGGCCAAGGTTGGCCTGACTCGCCGATGGGAAACTAAAAGCAAGCAAGTCAATGAATGCATGGTGACACTAAGTGATAGCATAAGTCATTAACATTGCATGGAAAACATGAATGAAAGATTCATCAAACAGATCAACATGCATGTGGTTGAGGTAGTTCGCCGATTGGGCGAACATCTATGTAAAACAATTTCATGCATGTCATAGTAGTGAGATAGCAACGAAAATTGAAAGAAAGCTAGGACAAGCTAGTATATATTTAAACAACATCAAGTGTTCAAATAAATCAAGAAAACAGTACTCCCACTAGTGAAAACACAAAAAGTGACAGAAATGCATCACAAGGCATGGGAAGTGGGCTTAGCCAAAAACAGTTGAGTTGAACGTGCCGACTGCTCCTAGATGTAGTTTGGGATGTCACAGCTACAAGGTTGATGTGAGGAATGAGCTCTGCAACATCCGGTTGATGAGTTTTTATAACATCGAGGTTGTGACATGCACCCCACAAATCTAGGGGAAGCGACACTTGGTGGGAGGCTTTTGAATTTCTCCTTGTATGTAGCCTCCAACTATTAAACATTGATCCCTGAAACAAGGGATGCCTTTGCATGTTGCCTTGGGAGAAGCATCCCATGCATGCAAGTCTATTTTTCTCAGACCCGTAGGGAACCGATCAACTCAATTGCACATGCAAGATACTGCTCAACTATTGGAGAAAAATGCGCATTTCTGGCTGGGAGCTAGGCTGACTACCCAGGAGGTTTGTGCAATTTATGGGCAAAGTAGCTGACTGTTGCCCAGATTTGCACAAATCACAGCCTACTGCTGGGAAACTTTGCGCAAATCTTGCAGGGAGGGTTGGCTGGTAGGATTGCACAATCATGGAACCCAACAGGTTGTCAGAGAGGATTGAACAATTCCTAGAGGAAATGCTGGTTGCCCTCTAGGAATGCATAATTTTCAAGGGGAAGCTGCTCAACTTGCATCTGGACCAAGTCCTGGTGAGTATCCTGTGAGGGGAATGGATCAAATATGATTGACAGACTGCCTTTGTGCAAGGAAAACTCATGAAGCTTAAGAACTTGATGAAGCAAGACAAAGTGTTGAGCAAGGTTTGTAGGGAGGCTCCAAAACAGGCTAAGGAAAAATTTTGGATGGTGGTTGTAGCCGCTACAACACTTCGCGACACACTAGTAGAACTCCAGCTCTCTGAATGGACCTTGTTTGTGAAAAGCAAGTCTGACACCTCTAGAAATATTGTTCAACTCTCAGCTCATCTTGGTTTCACGCAAGCTTGATTATAAGATGTAGCATCTACTAGACTCTTGGTCAATTGACACACATTCCAAGCCAAGGAAACATAGTTGTTTCGATTGGGATTGAGGGGTACATAGGTGCACAAGCAGTATAGTCGTCAGAGTCTTAGTTGCATCTCTGGTGTTTCTCCGCTACCAGCAGGCCTGGTCAGTACCCTGGTGGAGTCAGATAGGAACACAAGCATGGCTCCGCTAGCAACGAGCCTGGTCATTACCCCAGTAGAGTTACTTGCATCACCTCCCTACACAGGAAGCCTTGCTATTCTTTCACCTTATCCATTTTTCATTTTGAATTTTTTCACTTTTTTTTTCACTATGCATAGCACTTATTCATTTCAGAGGCAGAAGAGGGATCTCGACTTATTGAGAGCAAAAGAGGTTGTTCCCCCGCACCTTACTCTACTTGACTGGACTGACAAGGGTTAACCCAAAAATAATCAATTAGAGAAAGTGACACTAGTTATTGCTCAAGCATTGTGTTTTCACCAAGGTTCAGTTCAAACAGTACGTATTTTAGTTCGCCATATCATGGACTAAAAGTAACAAGTTGATCATACAGAGGCAAGATGATAGATAATCAAGTAGTGATAGTTGTACAAGCCCTCTTTCACTTTAACCAGCTCATTTCATGAGTCACACATGGTTTCATGCGAACTAACCTACGAACGAAACAAGCTAACGAACTAACAATCAACAAAGCAAAGCAAGAGCAGAAGAAAAAATGAAATCAAAGCAAGTAAATAAACAAACAAGCAAACAAAGCAAGCAAGCAAACAACTGAAGCAAACTGTTGAAAAATGGAAACAAAAAATGCTAAAAATAGCAGTTTGGGTACCAGTGCTGGATTAGGCAACAGGGAATGAAAAATGGAAGTGCCAAAAATGGCATTCTATTTTTAGTAGTTCAGGATGGTTTAAAATTTTAGCAGTTCAGGATGGATTGCAAAATATCTGTCATCCATTTTGACCATCCCTGAGTTAGTCCTTGCCAAATATATTTCTTCAAATCTTTATCTATGATTTCGTGTTGTGGGCTTGCCTACAACGGATCGCTTTCTATCGACTCCAACTCATTATCTAGAAAGATGATCTAGAAATCGTCAGTACCTTGGAATCTGCATGCCTCAATGGCAGGTTTCTCGCCTTTGACGACATGTTGCATCATTGACCTTCGATCAAAGGATTCTGTGACGTGTTTGACATCGACTCATTCATTCACATTTCATGGATTGTACTAAGTACTTTGAGGGCCATTGACATTATTGGTGGTTCCTCTCACACTTGTTAACAGTTTACATCATTGACTGGTAATCAAATGGTTTCTACCATGTTCGACTTCGACACATACATTCACATGGATAGAATCATACTAGTTCGGGAAGCAGAAATGAAGACCCTGGATCTAGTTTCCACCATCCAGGCTACGACGAATTTTGTTATTCATTATACAGTGTACTATTCATAAACAGATGGCTGCGTCCATACTGTGTCCACATATGTCTATACTTGTGATGTATTACAAAATCATTCCTGTATCAGAGCAGTTTAGATAGTTTCTAGTCAGTTTTGATCTAAGCATGGGAATACCTACCTCAGTGATGATATGATCATCTATATATATATATATATATATATATATATATATGTATGTTACATTGAATTTTTTTATACGTTCCAACCAGGGCATCCACAGGAAGATCCTTGAAATGATAACGCACTTCACTCTTCATAGATGATAAAACCATCCTCATCTATTACTGACTTCGCACTTTAGGGGGCAATCTTTTACACGAAAAATTGTCACCATGAATTTCTGTAATCAATATGAGTCTATCACCACTCATACATACCTCCTTGGCAAGTCTTAAACCTCAGCTCTGCATATCAAGCTTTGAAAATGAGAGAAAGTCCTTAAAATTCTCTAAAACTCTGGTTTCGCACTTTCTCTTAGCATTACCTATGGTACCGCACCTATTGGTCATGTCCCCTGTGCACCTAACCGCTCTGTATCTGCATATATGGGGGCGAAACCCTGTAAAAGTTAAAAAGGCGCAAGTTTATTCTTAAAAACTCACTTTGAGTCAATTCTGGAAGCTTCTAGAGGGAATCTTGAGCTGGCAAGTTCACTCCTTGAGGATGCATGCATCCCATTCCTTAAGGAGCTAACCCCTTGATGTGAGGAGCTTATCCCCTTGAAGGAGGACTTTATCCCTTCAATGGTGGACCTGTAGCCTCCTTCCCTTGCACTATAAAATGAAGCTTTGGGCTGGTTACTTGGGAGGTTGAAAGCTGAATATTTTTGAGGGTATATGCTACTGGAACTTAGTCTTCCTAATTGAGCTTTAGAGAGGAAATATCACATACCTTTTGATCTCATTTGGGAGAGAGTGAGGCTTGTCAAAGTAGAGGATATTCCTGCCTGGACCCTGGGAAGAGCTTGTATAGCATCAAGGCACTAAGGTTGTGAAGTTCTTCTTTCTCAAAGTTAATACAATTAAGTATTTTTCTCAATAAGTTGTGTTTAATGGTTTATTTCATAGACTCCTTGATCACTATGATGAACATGATTTATTATATTAGCTATGCAGGTGTTCTTTGATGTGTGCTTGTTTTTGTTTGCAGGTTGTTAAAAGGAAACTCTTTGAAGCTGTTGGAGCAAGGCTGCCACAAACTAGCGTTGGACTTAAGGTAGGGTCTATAAAGCACCTCTTAGTTTTTATTAATGAATTAAAATATGTTTAGAGAAAAGTAGATTTTTTTGTCCTGCTTGTTGCTAGATATCAATTGATACTAGGGAGATCGGTCTTGTCCACAAGAACGATTTATCTGCTTAACAAATTGGCGACTGCACTGGGGAAGTGATTTGATTGTTTAATTTTCCTTTATCTTTGATTCGAGAAACTTGATTTTTTGTTTCTGGTTTTTACTTGATGTGTGTGGGATTGGGTAGTTTGTCAGACTTGGATTGCTTTTTTATTTTTTAGAAATTTTTACGAGGACCGCACGTTCTATTTAAGTTACAATGCGGACCTGTCTGCACTGTTACTTTATTGCACAGAACGGTACCGCACCTAGTTTCACTGGGGGCCTGCAGACCCTGTCAAAATTTTTGAAAATCTTGAAATCTTTTCGTCCAGTTTAGTTTAGATCCTTTTTGTTACTTTTATCCTCTACCCAGATCTACATACATCCTGTTAAAAGTCTCTCATAGGAAAGTTCCATTGGTGTTGTGTTTTGAATGAATTTCTAGAAGTTTTTGCATGCTTGGTTTGGTCCTCACTCAGTCTTTGTAGTGACTTGAAGTTTAGAAGCCTAAGAGACCTTAGATCACCCTGAAATCTTTTGTCTTCTTGATAATTCTGGCTGGGTTGTGAGATCTTCCTTTGGTGAGAAATTGATTTTGTTTCTCTTTGAAAAACTAAACTTGGTCTTAAGTTGTGAATTTCATTTTGTTTATAAAAAACATAGTTGGGTGTTTTTGGTTGATTTGTCTTGCTGAATGAATTAATCCTTAGTTTGCTGAATAACTAAGTAAAAACATCCTCAAAAAACATTTGAAGCTTTTATTTCAATTAGTTTTAAGAAGTTAGATCTCAAGATTAGATTTTTCATAGTTTTGAGTGTGTGTCTAGAAATTCTAGTCTCTCTTTTGGAAAAATTGTTTTTCAAGTTTTGAGTGTTGAAACGAAAAGGGATTTATTTCGTGAGCATAATTAGTAGCTTCGTTTGAGTGTATTGAAAAAAAAAAAAAAAAAAAAAAAAAAAAAAAAAAAAAAATCGTTTTTATGTTGAAGGAAAGTTTTGTTTTCAAAGGAATTGCATTCTCAACTCTTCCTTTAGCTAGAGATTCATTGAAAAGGAAAAGAATTGATCATCTTAGGCGCATCTATTAGCGTTTTGGAGTCGAGTCTTCACACCACAAAGTTTCATATTCATACCTTTTGACTTAAGAAACAACCAATAAAATTAACGCTTAAATAAAATTCATCTAGCAATCTTTTTATTTCTAGGGCTCTTATTCACCAACATAGCTTAGGCTAGTATCTTGGAGTAGGGAGTAATTAACTCTCCAAGATAGTTAAAAACAAACAAGTAGTCGATCTGGCAGTAGGAAGAAATTCCAATTGTTACATCTATGCTCTAGGAAAGCTCCTCTTAAAGGAGAAGCATGAGATCATATCTGAACCAGTGAGGTGATCAATCCTTCCTCATTGGGAACGATAGAAGATATTCACGTATTAAAAACAGTAAACCTCGGATTAACCATTGTCAGGGAGCCTGGGGTCACTTGTTGGTAAACCTTGGATTATGTCAAGGAGCCTTCAAGGGGATTGAGCTTTGTTACTCTTCCCTTGCATGTGTATCGGATCGTAGACTGTTCCCCCAGGTATATTTGTTTCCGTTGGTAACCTTAGTGGCCATAATCTTTAGGATTCTTCCTAAGGTGAGGGTGGAGGGAAGATCCCACTATACCTGGAGAAGATGTCGACTAGACTCACTTGGACTCTCTGGGGGGTTATCTTCACTCGAGATGGTTTTGTGGAGAAACTTGTGCCAGTGTGTTTTATTAAGCAGGTTAACGGGGTAACTATTCCAACCGCCATTCTGTATTGAATTCTGCAAGGTTGGATTTCATCACCAACTAGTGTTTTCGATACGCAAAAATATTATTTGTGTGTGGTTTGAACCCTTAGATTGTTAGGTGTGTGATTCAATTGTTTGGTTCTTTAGAGACTTTAGGTTATTTTCTTGAGATTTTCTTTGTTTTCGTGTGAAGTAATTAATTAATTAATCGTGGCTAAATTACCAAGACAATCCCATAGGCTTCGGGGGCAGCTTCCCGAATATACACCAAGTCAGCTTGAAGGGCTAAAAGCTCTTGTCACACCTAGTGAAATTAGAGTTGGGTCACCAAAGGCTGGAGAATCATCTTTGGTTATTCATCCTGATTATCACGTTCCAGCAACAGAGTATATTTCTGAACCACTTTCAGTTTCCGAGCTTACTAGTAGTTTTTCTTCTACTGGTGAACTCGTTGAGGAACCTGAAATTTTTGAACCTGAAACTAAACCTGTTGCTACTCCATCCTCAGGATTTGCTTCTCCAGTTTCTAGTGGTCCTGGTTCACCCAGGGTAGGAAGTGTCATTACCCAGAATCTTCCAACGGGACTCATTTCTATTGAAGAACTTGTTATTCCAGACGAGGATATAACTCCCCTTGAAAATCAACCGATTATATAACTTAGGGAGCGCGAATCTATCTTTTACAGTCCTTTTCGAAGTGACGCTTGGTACGTATCTTTGACGAACGTTTTAGAAAATTCAAGTCTCGCTGCTTCACCACCTTGTATTCCTTTTCATCCAACGCCCATAGGTTATTATCCTCCTTCGAATATGTCAAACCGGTCATCCATGTTTTCTCAAAATCCGAAAACATTTTTATATGGCGGTCTTTCTATTCTGTCTGGGTATCAGTCAGTTTCAGGTACTTTTCCAGGAGCGTCTCCTCAACCCATCGAACATGGGGTATCAACTGGTCATAACGGAACTCCACCGTTGAGTGTAGAAGAAATTCTTATGATGTCCGGTGCTATTCCAAATCCGCAATCTCAAGGTAGTTAGATTCTGCCTAGGGGACAACCTCAAGGTAGTCAATTTTCTCCTCGGCGGCAACCTCAAGGCAGGAAAATACTGCCTGGGGGGCAACCTCAAGGTAGTCAAATTCCGCCTAGGGGGCAACCTCAAGGTCAGTACATACCTCAGGGACAGTACATGCCTCAAGGTCAACCCCAGACTCAATATATGCCTCAAAGTCAACCTCAGACTCAGTATGTGCCTCAAGGTCAACCCCAGTATCAATATATACCTCAAGGTCAACCCCAGTATTAGTACCCGCCTCAAGGTTATCAACCTCAAGGTCAGTACCAATCTCAAGGTTTCCAACCACCTTCTAGTCAATCATTTGTTCAAGGAACTGGAAATTATCAGTCCTACACTCAACCTGGTTATGGTCCTCAATATGCTCAACCTGTTATGGGCCCTTACCCCGGAATGAATATCGTGTGGGATCCATCTCAAACTCAACAGATTTTGCAACCCAACATGCAGTTGTCATCTCAACCTGGACAACCCATGGTTTCTGGTTCAACACAGCAACCCGTCTAGCCTACTATTCAAACTTATGCACCTGGTGTAGTTCATCAGCCTGGGCCTAGTTCGCCTTGAACTCCATCTCAATTGACTACTGCAACTACTGCAGCTTCTGTTCAATCTACCCCACCTACTTCTGGAGTATCGATAGCTCCAGTTTCTATTGTTCCTATATCAATCCTCAGACCTTTGTACCCGAGTCTGGACCTACAATCCAGACTTCGGTTCAGATGCCTGTAGGACAACCTGGTCCAAGTACGGTTATCACAAGTCAACCTTAATTTACTTATCAACCATACCAGGGACAGTATCAATATGGTCCTGCTATGCAAATCCCATTTTATCAGTATCAACTGTACCCTGGGTATACATATCAACAACCTCAATCTCAACAACCCCAGTTTGGTCCGTTAATCTTGGTTTTCCAGGAGGATATAATATTCTGAATGCAAATCCAATTCCAGGTTATCCTAGGTATCCTCCTCCTGGAGCTGGTCTTGTGTCCCAGGGTTTTCAAGACCCTAACTGTCAGTTACCACTCATCGCAACTTTGGATTTACCTGACTTGTCACGCCTTACGAACGATCCAATTTATTATCTTCTGTACTGGCCGCCAATGCCTAATAAGTTTCCCAATGATATTCCCAAGTTTGAGGGTAAACTTGGAGAGGATCTGTCGAACCATGTGATGACCTATCACCTCTTGTGTGCATCAAATTCCATTATAGATGATTCAATTCGCATAAGACTTTTTCAACGCACTCTAATTGGTCTAGCGGCTAAGTGGTACATTGAGTTGCCACGAAGCTCTTTTTATAATTTTAGTCAGTTAGTTACTTCATTCTTAACTCATTTTCAGTTGCCTGTTAGATATGACAATGGCACGGAATTATTAACTTCATTAAAACAGTCAACGTCTACATATATTGCCGACCATATTCATGAATGGTGACGTCGACGACGTTTAGTGAAAGTTTATATCCCGGATCAAATTTTGGCAGAATGGTTTGTTAAATCCTTATTACCAAAAATCACTGAGGATGTAGCTAAGGCAGGAGTAGTTACTAAGGAGCAAGTAATTGCTCAAGCTTAGTACCTTGACTTATTTTGTACGCAGTCGGGTACTTTACACGAAAAAATCCTCGATCTTCCCAAACAAAATCAAATAACAACAACTCCTTTAGGGTCTCATGCCATTGATGGTATGATTGGTACGGTTAATACCAAAAGTAAGAAGAAATCTACAAAGAATTCTTCTCCTATTATAACTTTACCAGATTCCCCGACAAGAGAAGCTTCCGCTGAAGTTCCTGCCGATATTCATGTTGTAGAATATTCTACGGCCAAATCCAAATATGGTGGTAAAAATAAAGGGAGAAGAACAATAAACAAAATGTAAAAGAGAAACCAAAAAAAATTGAATCTACTGACGAGAAACGTAAACCTCGCTATCCTTGTCTCATCTGTGACGAGGAGCACTTTACAAGAGATTGTCCACATCGAGCTGAGGTTTCGAAAATCGTCAAAGGTTCTCAAACGCCTACTATCTTGAAGGATCCTTTTCCCACTCAAGATAGTAAGATGATAGGTTCTTCCTCAAATGCCTCAGAAGAACCAATTATGATGATGTCATATGTCAGGATTGCGACACGATCGCAAGATTATGGAAGTAAGAATCTTGTTGGTGGTAAGGAACCAAAATCTTCTAGTTCAAACCCATCAACTTCAACTCCTCCTGGTTCTGATCCACTACAGATCAAGAAACCTAATCCAGACTTAGTAATCAAACTGCCTTCTAAAGGTATACTTCAGAAGTCAACTTTCAATCCACATGCGAGAGCTGCTCAGAACTATAACATTGTTGAACATTTAGCTATATCTCCTTCAGCAATGTCGGCTTTGGAGGTGCTGCAATCATGTCCAACACAGCGTAAATTGCTTTTGTCTGCAATAGGAGCCGTTGATGTTCAGGATTCCAACCTTATAATCCTCGATTTAGAAAATAGTAAACCTCGCTTACCTCATCAAATGGCTTTCCAGATCCCAGTGTTAGTCAAAAACAGGCCTTGCTTTCGAACTGTGATTGATGAGGGAGCTTCAACGTGTATTATGTCGATTTCTTGTTGGAAATCGCTTGGTTCTTCGACACTTAACCAATCCCCGATGATTTTGAAGGCTTTTGATGGCCGAGGGTTTCATCCTTATGGCATTCTACAGGATTTACCTATAGGGGTAGAAGGAAAAACTGTTAATCTAGATGTGGAGGTGGTTGGTGCCCCTCTAGATTACAACCTTCTTTTAGGTCGTAGTTTGTCTTAAGCGATGACTGTTGTTGTTTCATCGGTCTTTCGGCTCATTAAGTTCCCTCATAATGGAAAGATCATTACAATAGATCAGTTGACTTACTTTTCATCCGACCCAGCCTCTTCTGAGAGTATTCAACATGTCGGTAAAACAGCTATCCCTTATAAGGATGTTGGGGTGGGGTTAGTCAAATATTCTAGTTTGCTAGGAACTTTTTCCTTTCCTCCTCCGAACGTATTGCCTCCTTTTGCAACCATTCATATTATTTCATCGAACACTATTGTTCTTGATCACCCTTGGATCGTTCCTTTCGATTCCGAGGTGAACTCGTTTGGTGATGCCATGCCCTTGAGTCCATTTGAAGTTTCATATCAGGCGATACAATCGTTTTCCGACTCTAGTTCAACCGAAATTGATCCAATGAATGTGGTCCATGGGGAGTCACTTTCACTCTCAACCTCAGATCCAACAACTTTTTCTGAAACTGTTCAGAATGATGAGCAGATTCATGATATTTTATCTGTTGATGATTTACCATGGGAAGATCTTCATCATCGATCTTCGTTCTTACCTAAGCTTGATCACTTTGAAACTGATTTCTCATCTATTTTTACCACTGATTATGTCAAGGAACCTCAGAATCCATTGCAAAATCCTGATTCTGAGTTGAATTTGGGAAACATTTCTCGAATGATTCCTAGTGACATTTCAGTGAAACCCGAAGTGATTGAAAACATTCATATAGGTGCTTCTTGTACGGATGAAGAAATCCAAACTTATAAAGCCCTATTTCAACAATTCTGTGATGTGTTTGCCTGGTCATACGAAGAAATGTTAGGAATCAATTCATCAATTATTGTCCATGAAATCAAAACTTACCCGGATGCTAAACCTGTCCTGCAACGTTTGCGTCAAATACACCCAAGAAAAGCTACTGCTATTAAAGCTGAAGTTGAGAAATTACTTAAAGCAAGTTTTAAATATCTGATTTCTTTAACGGATTGGGTATCGAATATTGTTCCTGTTAACAAAAAGTAAGGAACGATAAGAATATGTATTGATTATAGGGATATTAATCGAGTCTATCCAAAGGACAATTATCCAACTCCTTATATCGATCAAATAATAGATGATTATGCCGGCAGTGAAATGTTCTCCTTTATGGATGGATTTTCCGGTTACAATCAAATTAACATACTCCCTGCTGATCAACCAAAAATGGCTTTCATTTTTCCATGGGGAACCTTTGCTTATTGCAAATTACCTTTTGGGTTGAAGAACGCCGAAGCAACTTTTCAAAGGGCTATGTCTTACGCATTTCACGACATCAAGCACATTGTTAAGCCTTATCTCGATGATTTACCTGCTCATTCGTTGCGTAGAGCTGATCATCTCACTCATTTACGAGCCATTTTTATGAGATGTAGGCATTATTGAATTAGGTTGAATCCACACAAATGTGTTTTCTGTATAGAAATGGGTCGCTTACTAGGATTTGTTGTTGCAAAAGTCAGCATTCATGTCGATCCCTCGAAGGTTGAAGCCATTGTTAAATTACCTCCGCCTTCGAATCTTCGCCAACTCCAAAGTTTGCAAGGGAAAGAAAACTTTTTACGTCAATTCATTCCTAACTACGCCGAGATAAAAAAAGGTTTCACCCAGTTGTTGAAACAAAACACTCCATTCTTTTGGGATGAGATAGCTCAGAAATATTTTGATGCACTTAAACACGCGTTAACCCATGCACTGTTATTGCATCCTCCCAACTACAACCAAGACTACTTTTTGTACCTCGCTGCTTCTCATTCCACCATTGGAATGGTTTTAGCTCAGGAAGATGAATTCAATGTTGAACATGTGATTTACTATCTTAGTCAAACTTTGAATCCGATTGAGCTTAAGTATTTGCATGTGGAGAAATTGGTTGTGGCAGCTGTTCACGCTGTCCAGCGATTTCGTCACTACATTCTACTACGCAAAACCACAGTACTTTCTGGCTGTAACCCTATGACGTATATTTTGACTAAACAATTGCTAGGGGGAAAGTATTACAAATGGATTTTTATCTTGCAGGAATTTGACCTGGAATTTGAAAAATCCAAGTCAAAGAAGTCTTTGGTTTTCGCAGAGTTAATGTGTGACTTCCCGCGCACTAATACCGAAACTGTGGCAAAAGAATCCCTTACGGATGAATATTTGTTTCTTATTAGTACTCTTGATCCATGGTATGGGGATATAATTGTCTATCTCCAAACCCAATCTTTTCGGCCTGAAATTTCACAATCTCAGTGAAAGAAAATATGTTTCCAATCCCAACAATACAAAATTATTGGAGATACACTCTATCGTCGTGGGGTGAATTTTGTTTTCCGTCGTTGTTTAACTCATGAGGAAGCTGAAAATATTCTGAATGACTGTCACTCTGGAGCATGTGGCAGTCATATGTCTCGGTATGCCACAGCCCAAAAGATATTGCGCTGGTTATTTCTGGCCATCCTTATTTAAAGATTGTAGAAATGCAATCCAGAAATGCCACAATTGCCAAATTTTTGGTCGAAATATGTGTGCTCCACCTGCTCCTCTCCACCCTATAATTGTTGTTGGTCCTTTCGCGAAATGGGGTATCGATTTTATTACATGTAACCCTCACTCGGCCGGGGGGCATGCGTATATTATCCTTGTGGTAGATTATTTTACCAAGTGGGCCGAGGCGATGCCTACATTTTCAGCAGACGGCAAAACTGCTGCTATTTTCATTTTCAATCATATAATTGCTAGGTTCGGTGTTCCTCAAACGATTATCACTGATCATGGGAGCCATTTCTGCAAAATCATGATGACAGAGCTAGCAGATCAACTTAGCCTGTGTCACGATAACTCTACTCCATATTACCCACAGGCTAATGGTCTGGTTGAGGCAATCACCAAAGTTCTAGTCACCATAATCCGACGAATCATTGGCATTCATTGGTCGAATTGGCATAACATGTTATTTTCAGTGCTTTGGGCGTACCTCACCTCAGTCAAAACATCAACAGGTTTCACTCCTTTTCAGCTTGTTTACAGGTTGGAAACCGTGTTACCCATTGAATGCGAAATTCTGTCATTGCAAATAGCCATAGAATTACTTCCAGCCACTTCCGAAGAGGAAAAACTTTTTTTGTACTTAGCTCAATTAGATGAGAATTGACGTGATGCTGCTTTAGCAATCAAGACTCACGTGAAAAGGATAAAAGCTTAGTATGATCGAAATGTTACACCTCGTAATTTTTCGGAAGGGGACCTAGTTTTATTATACCATCAAGCTAACGATAAGCTAGGGGCTAGAAAATTCGTACCCATGTGGCATGGTCCTTTTGTTGTTAAGCAAAAGCTGGCCAAAGGGGCCTATGAATTAGTAGATTTTGACGGTGTCTCTTCAGGTAAACCCAGAAATGGGCTTTATTTGAAAAAATATTATGCTTAAAGTTTGGTGTGGAGATTCTGGCTAGAATAGATTTCTTTCTAGTTGGTGTGTTTTAGATTAGAAAGTGTGCCTAGTTTAGAGAGTGTTTTGTTGTTATTCTTGCTTATCTTGGTTTTACTCTTGATATTGCAGATGTCGGCGTATTCTCAAACATATATTGGTTTTGCTGATGGTTCCTATCGTAGTACACGGAATATTTCTTCCGCAGCTTGAGTTATCTATTCTCCCTCTGACGAGTTAGTATCTATGCAAGGGTTAAGCCTTGGTCAAACAATGAATAACATTGCAGAGTATAGTGCAATGATTGAGTTATTATCTGAATCCATCTCATTTGGGATTCGGAGTTTGATTGTAAGGTTAGATTCTGAACTCGTTATATTATAGCTTAACAGGGTTTATGCCATTAGAAAGCCAGTTTTATTAAGATTATTTTTGAGAGTTCGTCTCTTGGAATGTGAATTTGACTACATTGAATATCAACATATTCCAAGATATTTAAACACATTAGCAGATGCAGTTGCTTCTCAAATCTTAAATAGATATTTGCAATAATCAAGATAGTAAATTTAAAAACATTCTATAAACATTTTATACAAGATAACCAGTAATAATGATATATCATAGCATAGAAGTGTGTCAAAATATACATTGTCTTCGATCATAGGTTGAAAAACACCTTATGCTCGGCAAAAATGATAGCACAAAAAGCTATAAATGTCATATGAAGTCTACAAAGGCGAACATCCTATCCCTGATGATGATCACGATAAGAAACCAATGCTCGGGCTACCCTACAAAGGAACCTCCTAAAAGGTCCTGGGACCCCAATCACATAGCGCTGAAGCCTAAAAGGAATATAATTTATGCTAGTCTCTGGAATATCTACTGTTAAGTGCTCTAGATGACTCTCCAATTCGGCCAAGGTCTCTGTTGATTGGTCCTATGGGGCCAATGCGGCAGCAGCCGGGTGTCTTATCTCATAGGGCGGGAGAGCGTCTAGTCACCATGGACCCACATCTGCATTTAAAACTTTTTACTATCAATTTTTGGATGATTTAAAAAAAAAAAAACAAAAAAATATATAATTTAAGAAAATGTTGAAAAAAAATTTACCTGTATCATCCCATTGCTCTCCTGGTAGAAGAGTCATGTCTAGATCACCACGATAATCCATCCCAGCATATGGAAAATCCTGTTTCACGAAAAGTTGGTTTCCCAACTAGCGCAAATACACAGGCGAGAATCGAACAACCTCAGTGCCCTCCTCAGGATGGCGGGCCATGATTGCAACCCAGTGCATAATCCTAGGATCTCGGGGAAGTCCAACCTCAACGGTAAGTTGCTTTGGAACCAGCATAGGTACCCTCTCTAGGGCAAAGCTCACAACTAAGTAACCATATCCAAAGTTCTTTAGTTGTTCATTCTTTTCCCTAGTCAGTTGGCCTTTCACATTGGCCAACACAGCATCGCACCAGTTGAAGATGGTGCCTCGGAAGCAGTCTACTACCATGTGCATTTGGGAACCGGTAGCTAGATGCAATGTTGTTCTCCCGCACAATCTGGTGACAGTAAATGCTATCACTTTAAGTTCAGGATGGGTGATGGTCTTAACATCTATCCGTTTGTCTGCAGTTTGGACATTGCAAAACTCTAGTCAGAGACTAGTGACGGACTGGCCACCTGGCCTAGATCCGAATATAGATAATCCTTCGCCTCTCTTCGGCCAACCAGTAAGAAAATAAATGTCCTCTGGCTCGATTTCGAACCAGTGGCCACCAATAATGAAACACTGGTCCTGCGTGCTCCACCTGTCTACCAACGATTGTAGAAAGTCTACCTGTGCCCTCATGCCAGGTATGGCCCAAAATTTCAGTAGTCTGCATGCTCTTAAAGCCTCTATTGAAGGTGGATGGAGTCATGCAGCTTGATCCACATCTTCATGTTCTCTTTCCCGCCAAATAAGCATCTTGTCTATCTGCATTGCAAAATAGGCAGTTTAGAATCTTGTGATTTCAAAACATTTGGGCGGAAATGAGAAAATATAGGGTTTCAAAACGCATTTCGCGGGTCCGCACCCACCATGTTAGGGACAGTGCGTAGGTTCGCACTCGTCCTTAAGGGCAGGTGCGGGACCCCGACTATTTCGTTTGTATGAAAAAGTCGGGATTCGCAGGGTATACATGGTACACCTGCGCAACCACCGCGAGCAATTGTTAACCATAATTTTCCTCAAAAAAGGAATTTTAAAGCCCTAAAAACAAAAAAGAAACGGATGAAATGCAAGTCAGGGATGATGTGGATTACCTGGAGAGGACAGTTTTCGATTCCAGCGGTTGGATTTTCTGTAATCTTCACAGGAAGTTTTCTTACCAAAAGCTCTTACTTTTTACTCCAAAGCCAAACAGTGAAAATGAACTTGCAAAAGCCCTTTTTATAAGATTTTTTGAATAAATGAATTTTTAATTTATTTATTTTTCACTTTAAAAAGGTCAATTTTGGTACATTTTTATTAATTTTAAACAGATATGAGTAATGTTTGCAGTTTTTGTGCAGAATATTGGGTTTTCAGGGAGAATTGATCATTTTCAACAAAAAACATAGGAGTCCTCTTTAAGCTCTTTTCTAACTTTTAAAATATGAAAAGATTGCCGAGTTTTTCTTTTTAGACTCGTTAAAACATAATTAAAAGGACAGTCCACTTACAGCTCTTTTCTGACTGTATAAACATGAAAAGATTGTCGTACTTTTTTCGTTTCAAGTTCGATATTGGTAATAAAACGACGTGTTTTCGATCACTTTTTTACTTTTTCAGATTGAAGGCACTAATTATGAAAAGTACTCCTTGATCGTAATGGTCAAGCGTCTCTCAAAGTATTATTTTATTACTTTTCAGGCTTGGGAGACACAAATTTACGGAAAAAGACAAACACATGGAGTTTTCTTAAGTTTTTCTTCTGACTCCCTAAAATTGAAAAACACCAAGTTTTCTCCTTACTGGACTCGTTAAAATTTAACAGTAAAGGACCTGTTCAATTTCAAACAAGAACGGACCACTCCTTCTTAGGGTTCGAATATTAAACTAAGTTGGACTCATCCAAAGGATGAGCTTATAACCAAGCAAATGTTATCCTCCTCAAGCTTGTCAAAAATAAAGAGGTACTTGCCACAAATGGTGGGGGAAAAGAGAGAAAAATGAACCTAATTGTTATACTTTGTCCTTTGAAAAGAAATGAACCACTCTTGAACACGACACTTTTTGTTCACTTGGGTTGGGAAATCCTTTGCCTAACAGTTAATAAAACCTTATTGAAAGTCTTCAGCTGGTTTCTGGGTATTAGCGTTGGGTCAATTGTAACCAAACCATCTGTAGTGTCGTTATGTGTTCAAGAGGTCAGTTCAAATAAACCATTCATTTGAAAAATATCTGTCATCCATTTTGACCATCCCTGAGTTAGTCCTTGCCAAATATATTTCTTCAAATCTTGATCTATGATTTCGTGTTGTGGGCTTGCCTACAATGGATCGCTTTATATCGACTCCAACTCATTTTCTAGAAAGATGAGCTAGAAATCGTCAGTACCTTGGAATCTACATGCCTCAATGGCAGGTTTCTCACCTTTGACGACAGGTTGCATCATTGACCTTCAGTCAAAGGATTCTGTGACATGTTCGACATTGACTCATTCATTCACATTTCATGGCTTGTACTGAGTACTTTGAGGGCCATTGACATTACTGGTGGTTCCTCTCACACTTGTTAACATTTTACATCATTGACTGGTAATCAAATGGTTTCTACCATGTTCGACTTCGACACATTCATTCACATGGATAGAATCGTACTAGTTCGGGAAGCAGAAATGAAGACCCTGGATCTAGTTTCCACCATCCAGGCTCCGAGGAATTTTGTTATTCATTATACATTGTACTATTCATAAACAGATGGTTGCATCCATACCGTGTCCACATATGTCTATACTTGTGATGTATTACAAAATCATTCCTATATCAGAGCAGTTTAGATAGTTTCTAGTCAGTTTTGATCTGAGTATGGGAATGCCTACCTCAGCAATGATATGATCATATATATATATATATATATATATTTCATTGAATGTTTTTACAGGTTCCAACCGGGGCATCCACATGAAGATCCTTGAAATGATAAAGCACTTCACTCTTCATAGATGATAAAACCATCCTCATCTATTACAGACTTCACACTTTAGGGGACAATCTGTTACACGAAAAATTGTCACCATGACTTTCTGTAATCAATATGAGTCTATCACCACTCATACATACCTCCTTTGCAAATCTTAAACCTCAGATCTGCATATCAAGCTTTGAAAATGAGAGAAAGTCCTTAAAAATCTCTAAAACTCTGGTTTCGTACTTTCTCTTAGCATTACCTGTGGTACCGCACCTATTGGTCATGTCCCCTACGCACCTGACCGCTTTGTATCTGCATATATGGGTGTGAACCCCTGTAAAAGTTAAAAAGGTGCAAGTTTATTCTTAAAAACTCACGTTGAGTCAATTTTGGAAGCTTCTAGAGGGAATCTTGCGCTGGCAAGTTCGCTCCTTAAGGATGCATGCATCCCATTCCTTAAGGAGCTAACCCCTTGATGTGAGGAGCTTATCCCCTTGAAGGAGGACTCTATCCCTTCAATGGTGGACCTATAACCTCCTTCCCTTGCA
>APFE031363654.1:63925-131801 GCA_000404065.3 Pinus taeda
TTTGCTTCCCTTTTTTGTAGATGATTTCAAATTCATAACCCAACATATTTGTGACCCACTTTTGTTGCTCTTTGGAGGATAATCTTTGTTCTAAAAAGTATTTAAGGCTATCATGATCTGTTTTTACCTTGAAGTGTCTTCCCATTAGGTAGGGTCGCCATTTCTTAAGTGCATTGAGTATTGCCAACATTTCTTTCTCATAAATAGCTTTGTGTTAAAACTTTCCCTTGATTGGACGACTTTCAAAAGCAATGGGTCTTTCTTCTTGCATTTAAAACAACACCCAATTTCCATTTCCTGAAGCATCACATTCCACAATAAAGTCGGTTTTGTGAAGTCCGTGTAGCTAAGAAAGGTGCTGGCACATTTGCCTCTTTAAGATGTCAAAGCCTTTGTTGCATCTAGAGTCCATGATAAATGCATCTTTCTTCAATAATATTGTTAGAGGTGCTTGCTATTCTCCCATAATTCTTTAACAAAAACTTGTGATGAATTACCCTGTCAACCCGGAAAATCCTTAGCAGATGCTTTATGGATTGTGGGGATTTTCCATTCCTTAATGGCTTTAATTTGCTAGGGTCTACCTTAACTCCTTCATGAGATACAATATGACCCAGATATTCCACCTCTTGGACTCCAAAGAAACATTTCGATCTTTTTGCATATAATTGTTTCTCCTCCAATAGTTTGTAGCACCCTGTCAACATGTTCAACATGATCCTTCCAAGACTTGCTGTAGATTAGTATATCATCAAAAAATACTAACACAAATTTTCTAAGGAATGGTTTGAAAAATGAATTCATCAAACTTGAAATGTAGAAGGTGCATTAGTAAGGCCAAAAGGCATGACCAAAAATTCATAATGACCCTCATGAGTTCTAAATGTTGTTTTTGGAATGTCTTCAGTCTTCATTCTGATTTGATGATATCCTGAACGAAGATCCAACTTGGTGAAGTAAATTGATCCATGCAATTCATCCAATAATTCATCAATGACAGGAATGGGGAACTTATCTTTAATAGTGAGCTTGTTGAGCCCCTATAATCCGGACACATGCGCCATGATCCATCCTTCTTGTGCACCAATACTACTGGAGCAGAGAAAGAACTTTGACTTGGTTGAATTATACCAGCCTCTAGCATTTCTGCAACCATACGTTCAATTTCACTCTTTTGAACATAGGGATATCTGTACGGCCTGATGTTTGGAGGAACACTTCCTGGAATTAGATGAATAGCATGATCATGATCACGCACAGGTGGGAGACCTTTAGGAGTCTCAAATACCTTGGAATGATTGTCTAGGACTTTTTGGAGATCTGGAGAAATAGATGATTTCGATGTGGAAACATCTAGCGAACATAATTGTGCAATTACACCTCTTTGTTCCCTTTTTAGAAGCTTTGTCATACCATTAGAGCTGATTATCTTTCCTGGTTTCCCTAAAATGCCCATTAATTCAACCTCCTTTCCTTCCATAGAAAATTTCATGAAAAGTTCTTGAAAATTAAAAGCTATTGTATCTAAGGATTGTGTCCATTGGACTCTTAGGACAACATCAGCACCTCCCATTGGAATGGAAAGCATTGGGCTATTCAATACATATTCTCCCATGGATAGCTTGATATTATGGCACTTTCTAGAGCAATTTATCATTCCTCCACTTGCAACCATTACGTTGACACTTCGAGTGTTGGATATAGGAAGCAATTCAATTCTTTTGCTACCTTACAATGAATAAAATTGTGGGTACTTCCCTGAACCAATCAACACTATTTAGCTTTTTCTTCTTGACTTGTCCTTCTATCTTGATGGTTTGAGGAGTGGTAATTCCTGCCAATGCATTACAAAATATCGTCGGATTCATTACTTCTTCATCTAGGCTTTGTTCCTAGAGTATATCCTCTTCTTTTGACATTTCTTGCTCCTTTTCTTCCTCCTCTGCACAATATATGTAGAATAATTTATTCTCAGCACACTTATGACCTTTAGTGTATTTACCATCACAACTGTAACAAAGCCCTTTTGCTCTTATTTCTTCCAATTGTTGTGGTGTCAACCTTATAAGTCGTGGAAGACTAGGGACAACACTTCCATCTTAATAGTCGTGAGTGGTAGGCTTCCTGGTTGCCATAATTTTGCTTTCCATTTTTCTTGCTAACATGAATGCCTTCTCTAATGAATCAGGTTCCCAAAGGCAAACCTCAAGTTGGATATTATACTTTAAAGTCCCTATGAACACATCAATCCTATGCTCTTCTGGAATATCTTTTACCCTTATGTTCAATTTTTGGAAGTCCTCAGTGTGATCCATTGAACCCTTTTGTTTGAGACTGATCAATTGGCTAAAAATAGTGTTGCTTTTTGTATCCTCATAATGTGCTATCAATTCTTTCGTAAAAATTGCCCAAGTGATAAATTGTTTACGAGAGCAAAGCCATTGATACCATAACACTGATTTGGTTCCAAATATAAAGTTGCCATACGTACCTTTTGTGTGTTTTTCACATTATTGAGATCGAAGAATTGCTCCATCTGTAATATCCATGTGGCAGGATCCTTGCCATCAAACTTCCTCATATCAATTTTTGGAACTTGGTGAGTCTTTGATCCAACATTAAAGTCTATGTAATCATGATTAACATTTCTTTTGTTCTCATCATGAGTTTCCTTTAGTACCCTTTCACCCTTATTGACCATTTCCTGTAGCAACTTGTTCATATTTATCTTCAATTCTTCCATCTTATCATCCACACCATCAATTTTAGCTTCTACGCCTTTCTTTAAACCATCAATCTTAGCTTCTACATCTTTCCTTAAACCATCCATCTTAGATTCTGTTGCTTTTTGTGCAAGTGACACTTGTTGCACTTGTTCTTGTAATTTTGATATATCATGTAGCATTTCTTCCTCTTCTTCATGAGTCATGCTAGAGCTTTCAGGGTCCTTACTAGGTGTTTGCATTTTTTTCCTCGGGGCATCAGTTACCAATAATAATGCTCTACTATGCCCTTTGAATTCCTTCAAAATAAATTTTCAAACCAAGCTTAAGCAAAATTTTAAGAAAATCAACACACCTTTTTTCACTTTGTAGGAGCTCGATATTGCCTCTGATGTATCTCTGTACTTTCCGATCATCTAGTTCTGAATTTGTGACCTGTAGTATCCCTCTATGTCCTCTTTCCAATGCCACAAGTCTGACCCAAATTGGATTCTCCAAGGAAGAGTTATGTGAAATTTCCCACAGTGACTTGATTATAGACTAGTTCCATAGAGAAAACTTGTACGACGTGCCATGAGTCACTGTTTCAACCTTTGGATCTGAAAAATGCACACAAGAAACTACAGTCCGTCCTCTTTTTGTACCTTCTTATGAAATGTCAATCCGATGAACAGAGAGAAAGTTATGACGATTTTCCCCAGGTCACCTATTTTGAATGTAATTTAGGAGTCTCTAAAAAGGCCAACTTCCTCAGATCATATCTCCGCAAATATCAGGTAAAAAGCTCTAAAATTCGGACCCAAGGTTCAGCGTGATTTCTTCTCAAATGGGTTTTTTTTTACGACTTCTAAAATGTCATAGAAAAAAGTTATAGCGAAAATGCCACAATGACCTGTTTGGAGCAGCGAAACCCTAGAATCCAAAGCTCTGATACCAAATGTTATGAAACCAACTCAAGAAAAGATAGAAAAGATAGATCAACGCCTTTAGAATTCAGCCTCTCGAGGGGGCAACCCCTTTAACATTACTAAAATGAACAATTCTTCGATGATACAAATGAAAAACCTCCTTTCTATATATAGGAGTCTAAGGAGCACAATATAACCAACCGACCTAACAATAATAATATAAAGCCACAAAATACAATAGAGGGATTCTATGGGGCACAGTAATAACAATATGGGGGCAATAGGGGCACAAAAATATAAATAAGGGGTACAAATACCATAGTAATGGGGTAATCACTAGTATTATAGGGACCCAACAGAGACCATCTCTGTATACACAAATCCACTCTTTGAAACAAAAGAGGGTATTCATTCAGAGGTCCCAAAGTTAGTTCTTAAAACTCCTTTAAATTTATTAAGGATACCTCCTCCTTATTCACCTCCACATAGTCACACACCCCCTCAATCACCTTCTTCAAC
The DNA here is from genome assembly GCA_000404065.3 of Pinus taeda. NCBI lineage: Eukaryota > Viridiplantae > Streptophyta > Pinopsida > Pinales > Pinaceae > Pinus > Pinus taeda. The sequence continues at coordinate 68,076 of APFE031363654.1, forward strand.
CTCTTCTTCGTCTTCTTCTTCTTCATCCACACAAAACCTCATACACCACCTTCTACTATGGCATTCCAACCTATTGTATAGGTTAGATATGCAGCTTTAGTCTTACTTGCTAACCTCGATGCACTCCTAGCTAGATACTTGAAATACCTTCCCAGGTGTAATGGAGAAACTCGTCCCACAGTTGAGGACCATCTTCAAGCTTTTCTATACTTTGCAAAAAACATGAATATCAAACAAGAAAATGTTTACATGAGATTTTTTGTACAGACACTTGAAGGAAATGTAAGAATTTGGTTTAGACAGTTACCTATAAATTCCATTAGAAATTGGGAAGATCTTACAAACATATTTAAAAACAAATGGGGCGTAAAAAAGGATCCTCTTTAATTTCTAACCGAATTTGGTGAACCTGTATCAGATTTTAATAAAAGATTCATCATAAGGTCCCCCTTGATTGTAAACCCCCTATAGCAGCAGCTAAGTCTAGGTTTTCTAAAGCCTTTGACGATGATTTTGTTGTAATTATAAGAGAGAGAACTTTAAGAACTCTTGAAGATATGCAAACAAATGCTATAAATGTGGAAGCAAATAGGGTTGCTTCAATTTCCTCGAAAGCTAAAGAGGAAAAGGCCCAAAGAAAACTCAAATTCATTCAAGAGGCCTCTAGTTCCTCTAGTTCTTCTAAGACTAAAACTGAGGATTCTAAAATAGATGAAATAACTTCTCTTCTTAGAAATATAGCTAACAGAATTTCCAAGATTGAGACTCAACCTAGGACAGTTCAACAAACAATTACTAGACCCCAAAATCAAAATCAAGATCATATAAAAGGAATCCAGAATTACAGATTCTTTAGAGACATAGTAATGATCAGCAGGTTCCCACTCTTTTACTGATAGATGACCAACACCCTGATGAAAATACTATGACTATTACTGAAGATATCAATAACATGGATATTTATTCTAATCAAACAATTATCATTCCTCTCTCACAACAAAATTAGGTTCAAGAAGATCAAGAATCCTCACAGGTTTCTAAATGCCATGCCTTCTCTAAATTTTTAATTGTAGAGTTGAACAATTGATATGATCTTAGGCCTATACCCAGCCCTGGAAGACCTCCTAAGGATACTAGAATACTTGAACCTCGTACCAAAGCTACTGAAATTCAAACAACTATTATTCAACCATTAAATCAATCAACTGATACTGCTCAAAATGATAAAAAAGTTTTGACTATATTTAATGTTGGAAAAGAGTTAGAAAGAGTTAAAATCCCAATCCCACTTTCAAAAGTTTCCAAAAACCCTGGGTATAAGAATCAAGTCTCCAGATGGATAAAAAACACCTCGATTGATGTTGAAAGTGATATCATTAGTCTATAAGATGAAAAACCAGCAGTTGTCTTTGGTCCTAGCTCAGATATGATAGATGAGATAGCGCCTCCTTTCTATGTAACTCTTAAGACAAATGATTCCATGTTATATAATTGTATGCTTGATTCTAGAGCATCACATAACCTCATGCCAAAAACTATCATGGACCATTTGAAACTTAACATAACTAGATCCTATCATGACTTTTACACCTTTGATTTTAAAAGGGTGCCCTACTTAGGATTGATTAAGTATTTAGTAGTCACCCTTGGCAAAATTCCAGTGAAAAGTGTAGTGCTTGATATAGTTCTCACAGATATCCCTCCCAAATTTGGAATGCTCCTTTCTAGGTCTTGTTGTGCCAAATTAGGGGGAACTCTTCAGATGGATATGTCTTATACCACTATTCCCGTTTATGGGGGAGAATAACTAAGGTTATATAGAGAGGTAAGATTGTGCACATTGTTTGCAAAACAGACCAGCCAAGAAACCATCCCATTTATGCAATTGATCAAGATTTTGGTTGCTTTCAACTCTCTTCAAACTAAACTCGTGAAACTCAAGTTAAAATAGAATACGTAATTGAAAGTCCTGTACCAAATCAAACTGATGTATGGAAATTATATTTTCATGGTTCTTGTACAAAAGATGGGGCAGGAGCTCAGGTGGTTTTAATTTCACCAGAAACGAAAAAAAAAAAAAAAAAAAAAAAAGCTGGGGTGGTTTTAATTTCACCAAAAAAAAAAAAAAATTATATATATAATATATATATATATATATATATATATCACCCAATCATGTAAACTCGACTTCGAAGTTACCAATAATGTGGTTGAATATGAAGCTTTCCTTTTGGGACTAGAATTAGCCAAAAGCTTAAAGGTTCAAAACTTAAGTGTTTTTACTAATATAGAACTTATTGTCAAACAAGTGAGAAATATTTTCCAAACTAAGCATCCTAGACTTAGGTCTTATAGAAATGGAGTTTGGGATTCAGTTGAAAACTTCTTTGATGCTTTTAATTTGACTTATATTCCAAGAAATCAGAATATACATGCAGATGCCGTAGCTATTTCTGCTAGTTCATTTAAAATCCCTGATCAGACCAATGTACTCTATCAAATACAAGTCAAGTATAGACCATCCATCCCAAACAATCTAAAACATTGGTAGATATTTGAACATGATGAACATTTGAAACCTTTTCTACAGATTATAAATGACTTTTCAGTTCTACAAATTGATGAAGATAGAACAGAAATAAATGAACATGCAAATGAAAATGATAATTCAAATTTCAATTCAAAAATTGTTGACCATGACATTATTCAATTGTCTAACAATTTTATTCCCAAAGGCCTCATTACTTTAAAAAAATTGTTTGATCGAACATATTGGAATTTATTTTTTTCGCTGCGGTCCTGACCTAGCCAGCGCTGCGCAAAAGGCTGTTGGTCGTCTAGCCCCTGGCTGCCGCAAAAGGCCTGCTCCCTACTGCTGATCGCAGAGACCCTTTCTGCGCCTCAATGGCTGCTGCGCCCTGCGTTCAGGTCTGAGGAACTCTTTTCCGGAGAACATGGACTCCAATGGGGGCTCGGCTTCCCCCCGTGCGAAGGTCCTGGCATTCAAAGCAATGATCAAAGCCTGCACGAAGAGAGCCCCATCGATGGCTCAGCAAAAGTTCATCCAGAGGATGGATAAGATCCCCACAGTCGCCCTTTCAGAGGAAGAGACGTGTAAAGCAGCACTAAACCTGGCAGAGAGAGGTCTTATTGGCCAGTTCACAGGCCTCTGGCCTTCACCAAAGTCAGTAGAAGATTGGACTCAGAGAAATTGGAACCACCTGATCAAGGAGGGTGTGAAAGGCTACTTCATCGGGAAAGGATACTTCGTCTTTGTGTTCGATAATCCGGAAGACAGAAGCCTAATATTCAGAAATGGGCCATATTTTATGGGACCGCAAGGCCTGTATCTAAATAAATGGTCCCCAGACTTCGACCCCTCCCAGGGTCCCCTCAGCAGTTCCGGTATGGGTGAGACTTCCCCACTTGCCTCTCCACTGCTAGAACCAAAAATCCCTTGAAAACATCGGCAATGCATTGGGTAAATATATTGACAGAGCTGCAAGAAAAGATTAGTATTCATGCGCTCGAATATGTGTTGAAGTCGATCTAGAGGAGGGGTTACCGGAAGCAATCAAACTTACAGTTGCAGGCTGGGAGCACATCCAAGAACTGGACTATGAACAGCTTCCGTTCAAATGTAGACACTGCCACGAACACGAACATTTCGCGAAGCACTGTAAGAAGAAGGAAGAAGAGCAAACAGACAAACAGAAAGAGGAACAATGGACCCTAGTCCAGAAAACAACAAATCCAAAAAAAGGCCCTAGTAAAGGAAGGATAACAGGGACGACAAGCAGCTCAAAACCCATCCAAGAAAAGGAAATAGGGATGCCAAACAGCTCCAAATCCATCCAAGAAGAGGAAGCAAATGTACAAGGGACATCAAGCGCACAGATCAACCCAACAGATCTGGAGCATGAAAACCTGGTGCATGTAGAAAGCACCCCTCCAAGTAAAGAAAGTGAGAAAGAAAAGCAGGTCGAAGCCACACAGGGCAGCTCGCCCAACCCTTCATATGCAGATATAACAGGGAAAAAAGCAATAGAAAATTTAGAAACATCAGAAGATGAAGCCTACGAGCGTCCTACCAAAAGAGCTGGCAGGAAATCCCGGAAAGAAAAGAGAGAAGAAGAGGCCGAGAGACTTAAAACCCAAGGGAGCCAAGAAACCATAGAAATTTCCATTGGGCGGAATACCAGGCCGAGACCTTCCAAGGGAGGTCTCACCCCCACACCAGGTAAATAATGAAATTCGTCTCTTGGAACTGTAGAGGACTGGGGAGCTGAACCCACAGACATCCTCATGCTCCAAGAGACCAAAATTGAAGGGCATTCCCTTCTTGATACCAGTAGGCTAAAATGGAACAAAAATACAGGCAAGGCAGTTAGCGCAAGGGGAACCTCCGGAGGATTGGCCACTCTATGGTCAGATAGCACATTCCAGCTCAATAAATACCATGAAACTCAGCACTGGATATACACAGAATTGACGCACAAAGTAAGTAAGTTGAATGTCTCTCTCTTCAATTTGTATGTTCCAGTAAATTATGCAGAAAAAAGAGAATGTTGGTATTCTTTATCAACTTACCTAGAACAGCAGTCTCCAAACAATATTATCATTGTGGGAGATTTAAATATAGTTCTGAAGCCAAAGGAGAAGAGGGGAGGCTCCAGCTCCAGAGACCTCATGCTGGCCTCAGTGGAGGAGATCGTACAGAACTGGGATCTCTTAGCTGACTTCCCTCCAGTACATGGACTCTATACATGGTCGAATAACCGGGTCGGGTCGGAACAAATCTATGCCCGGCTGGACAGATTTATGATCCAAAGCGGCCTCTTGTTGAACAAAAAGATCGCCAGCACAAAAATTTTGCCCAAATTGACCTCGGACCATAAGCCAATACAGCTACTATTAGAGGACGAAGAAGATTTGGGCCCCATTCCCTTCCGATTCAGCCCTCTGTGGATTGAGAAACCGGGTTTTTTCTATACAGTAAAAGAGGCATGGGACAAACCCATCATAGGTTCCCCCAGCTACATCTGGGAACAGAAGCTGAAGGCAAAAAAACATGCGTTGAAGGAGTGGATTAAAAAGCCTGCACCCAATCCAACCAACCAAAGGAAAGAGGCAGCTCAGAGGTTGCACTCAATGCAAATGGAAATGGAGAATAAAGATATTACAGTTGAGCTTCTGGATGAGGAAGTCAAAACACAATGCTCTACCTATCAAGCTTTCCGAACTTAAGAAGAGTACTGGAGATTAAAGTCTAGAAGTTTATGGTTAAAGGCAGGGGATCGGAATACTTCTTATTTCCACAAACAATACAGAGCTAGACTATTCCCGAACCATATAGCGGAAATTAAAACCATGGAGGGACAGGTCTGCAAAGGGTTTGATCAGGTGAAAGCCGCTGCTGAAGCACATTTTAGGAATTTATATAATATTGGAATTCAAGTTGAAGAAGGGGAAACCAATGACTTTCTTTCTAATATTCCCCAGCTTGTCAATGATGAAGAAAATACAGTCCTATGCAGACCTATCACAACCGAGGAGGTTATCCAAGTGATCTGGTCAATGGAAGCCGATAAGGCCCCTGGGCCTGATGGATTCTCTATCCATTTTTATCAATCATGCTGGGAAGTTATCAAATCTGACCTCCTCAAAATGATCAAAGGCTTTATGATAAAAGCTAAAATAGGAGGAGGTATCAAATCCACCTTCCTAGCTTTAATCCCAAAGGAAACCAATCCAGAGATCTTTGCAAGATTTAGGCCAATATCGTTGTGTAATGCTTCTTACAAAATCATAGCCAAGCTCCTAGCAAATTGACTTAAGCCTTTGCTCAAAAAGTTTATTTCCAGCAACCAAGGCGGATTTGTGAAAGGCAGATATATTATGGACAATCTCATTCAGGTTCAGGAGACCATCCATTCAAGCAAACAACGGGGCGAGAAAGGTATGTTGATCAAACTCGATATGGTAAATGCATTCGATAAAGTAAATAGTTTGTTTCTATGAAAAGTCCTGCTTTCTTTTGGTTTCTCTCAGCACTTTGTCCAACTTATCAAAGCATGCATAGAATCCCCGTGGATTGCCCCTCTCGTCAATGGACGTCCCACCAACTTCTTCCAAGCTCAAAGGGGCATCAGGCAGGGATGCCCTCTCTCTCCCTTCCTGTATATTCTCATGGCAGACTCTCTCAGTAGGAAGTTAGCAGTTGAAAAATCCGTCGGCTCCCTCCCGGGTCTCAAACCTTCTGAGGTATCAACTCCCTTAAATCATGCCCTCTTCGCAGATGATTCTCTGCCCCTCGGAGGTGTTTCCACCAGAATAGCGAAAGCATTTGACAATGTACTGAAAAGTTACTGCAGGGTGACTGGAGCTCTTATCAATGAGAGCAAAAGCGAAATCTACAGTTGGAACGCGGAACAGCAAGAGATCACCAACATTTCGAGGATACTCGGGTTCAAAGGCCAGGCCAAGTGGGACAGCTTCAGATATCTTGGTCTTCCCATTTCCTCTGGAGTGAACAAGAGATGTTTTTGGACTCATATAATCAGCAAAATCAAATCCAAAATCACAAACTGGGGCGGTTATTGGTTAACAAAAGGAGGCAAATCCATTCTTATAAAAATGCAGTTGTCAGCTCTTCCCATATATCAATCAACATTTCTCCTCGCCCCCAAATATGTCACGGACCAGATAGAAACCCTGATCAGGAACTTCCTATGGCAAGGCGGGAAAGGAAACGAAAAAAAGTTGCACTTAGTTAAATGGGATACGGTCAAGAGGCCAATAGATGAGGGTGGTCTTCAAATTAGGGACCCCTCCTTTATCAACAAATCGCTGGGCGGCAAACTGTTGTGGAAAATAATAAGCAACCCCTCACATCCAATCAGCATTATTTTACAGTCAAAATACTCAGACAAAGAAGCGATAAGGAAAATGCAAATACAGTCCACAGCGGCCAGCTCGTAGGTATGGAGGCTATGTTGCAAGAGTAGTGAATTCTTTAAAAAACACATGTACAGAATACCCGGAAATGGTAAGTCCACACAATTATGGAAGGATCAAATTATGGGGAAAGACCCGCTGGCAAAAAGAGAGGATATCGCAGAGCTCAGAAATTGGCTGGAAAGAGCAGGAGTTAACAGAGTATATGATCTGGCAAGCTGGGACGAACGTGGAGAATGGTTAAAATGGGACTTCCACGGAGTCCCTGAGCGCCTAAAGGACCAACAGATCCAGCTTGAGAACCTGTTAGAAGATGCCACCCCAGACAGCAGATTCAAAAAGGATCGATAGGGTTGGGGAAAGTTTGGAATATACACCTCAACAGAGGGATATAAGTCTCTTCAGGGAAAAAGGATCAACCACCATACTCCAGCCTTTTGGAAGCAGATTTGGGAGCCATTAGCGCTACCAAAAATAAATTTTTTCTTTTGGACCTTGGTACACAACAATTTATTGACAGGGGACAATCTGACAAAAAGAAAGTTTGAAGGGCCTCATAGATGCGCTCTTTGTAGATGTCAGTTAGAAACTGCCCAGCACTTGTTTCTTGACTGCGCCTTTGCCAAGAAGGTGTGGGGACTTCTTCTCAATGAATTCCAAACCTCTCTCCCTTAGCAAACCTCTGTCTCTAAGTTGTTTGCGACTTGGTGTGCTAGCTACCCCAAAGGCATCTTCCTGAAGTCCTTTTGGCGCAGGATTTGGATAGCGTTGCCAAAGTTTGTTTGCTGGCAACTGTGGTTAACCAGAAATCAGCAGATTTTCAAAGAAACGCAGTATTCCCCGCATCAGGTTGCAGCAAAATCTAAGGCCCTTCTGTTGGAAGCGGCTCAGCAGCAATATATCAAAGAAGACCCCCTGCTCAGGCCAGAAGAAAAAAGGTGGCTTGCTATAGATCCGTTGTCCCGAAAGTATAGAACCTCACCCCTGAAAGCAAACCTGGAATGGAGAAAAAGAGAGACTGATGACATCTTTCAAAGCTGGTGGAGGGCGCAAAATGTAACTACCATTTTCTTTGATGGAGCGTCCAAAGGGAATCCTGGAGCAGCAGGTGCTGGCAAGGTCATCTACTTTGTGGAAGGGCTCTCCTCTGTTTCTTTTGCATGGGGTCTCGGAGAGAAAACAAACAACCAAGCGGAGATTCTGGGGCTACTAAAGGCCTGCCACATTGCAAGAGAGAAAAGCGCTAAAGATATTCAAGTCTACGGAGACTCAGAAATTTTAATCAAAAAACTAATCAGAGAGGAATACTTCAACAATGTTGGGCTCAAAAAAATATTGGATAGACTGAAGACGGTTCTACAGAGTTTTGACTCATGCAAATTTTATCATATACTCAGAAACTCCAACAAGGAAGCAGATCGTATGGCGAACTTGGGCAGCACTCTCAACAAAGGAATCTTAAATGTAAACGGGGAAATTCTTTATCATCATTTGTGAACTGCTCCTTTCCAAAGGAAGCAAAAGTAGGTTTTCAACCATGTAAGCAGGGCTTCCTCGGCAAAGTCCCTTTCTGTTTCTAACATATCAATAAAATAAACAACCGTTTCAGTTATAAAAAAAAAAAAAAAAAAAAAAAAAAAAAAAAAAAAAAAAAAAAAAAAAAAAAGTGTTTGATCAAAATTATGTCCTCAAAAACCCTCAGTCCATTTCTTCACAATATGACATAGAAGACATTAATATTGGAACAAATGATGATATTAAAAAATCAATATTTGTGCATCTCTAGATCCTGAGATCAAAGCTCAATATCTTAGTTACTTTAAAATTATAAGGATGTTTTTGCATGGACCTATGCTGATCTAAAAACCTATGATACTTCATTAATACAGCATAAGGTTCCTTTAAAGCCAGAAGCAGTTCCTTATCAACAGAAACTTATGAGGATCAATCCATCTCTTCTACCAACTATAGAAAAGGAAATTAAGAAAATGCTAGATTCCCAGATCATTCTCCCTCTTAGATATTCTAATTGGGTTGCAAATTTAGTTCCTGTTAGAAAGAAGAATGGAGAAATTAGACTATGTGTGGACTTTAGAAATTTGAACAAAGAATCATTAAAAGATAACTATCCTTTGCCTAAAATGGATCAGTTACTTCAAATGGTTTCAAGACCACAAAGACTTTCTATGCTTGATGGTTTTTCAGGCTATAATCAGGTAAATGTTGATCCAACAGACAAAGAGAAGACAACCTTTACAACACCCTGGGTTCATTCATGTATGCTAGGATGCCATTTGGCTTAACCAACGTTGGAGCAACTTTTCAAAGAGATATGGATGTAGCTTTTGTGGTTCAGGTAAATAAATTTGTGGTCATTCATCTTGATGACGTAAATGTTTTTTCTAAGTCTGATCAGAAACATCTAAAGCACTTGATGAAGGTTTTTGACAAGTGTAGAAAATTTGGAATCTCATTGAATCTTAAAAAGTCTCTCTTTGCTATCAAAGAAGGAAAACTGTTGGGCCATATAATTTCACAAAAAGGAGTGGTGATTGATCCCAGGCGTGTGTCTGCCATTGAAACGTTGACCTTACCTAGAAACAAGAAGGAGATTCAAGCTTTTCTAGGAAAGATTAATTTTTTAAGGAGATTCATCCCAAATTATGTTGAGATTGTAAAAGATATAATTGATATGATCCGAAAGGATCATGAAATTAAATGGATTGTCTCTTCCCAGCATGCCTTTGATCAGATCAAGAAAGATATCTCCAAAGCTCCCACCTTAGCCAACCCTGATTACACTAAACCATTCAGTATCTTTTCCTTTACCTTAGAAACAACCCTTGTTGTTTTTTTACTGCAAAAGAATGAATATTCCCATGACCAACCCATAGCATTTTTCAGTAAGGTTATGAGAGATGTCGAGCTTAAGTATGGCATAATTGAGAATCAAGCCTATGCCCTTATTCAAGCCCTAAAATCATTCAGGATGTATGTCCTACATTCTCCTATTACTACTTATGTTCCTAAGAGTGTTGTAAAAAATGTTTTAACCCAACCAGACACTGATGGGAAGAGAGGTATATGGATCACTCAAATACTGGAGTTTTATCTAACTATCAAAACTACAGATCTAGTAAAAGGCCAATGATTAGCTAAGCTTCTAGCTGAATCCAAATGTAAAGTGCTTGGAATCAATTCTGTTTTAGAGATACAAGGGAAGAATCCACAAGAACCTTTTGTCCTTGCAGAAGGGGAGAATCCACAAGAACCTTCCCTTCATCCTAAAGAAAATAATCCACAAGAACCTTTACCTTCAAATCAGATCAACCCTTTACACATTGATGAAAAACTTATGTTGTCAGATTGGTACCAAGACATTGTAAATTTCTTGATCCATTTTGAATGTCTAGCATCATTCTCCCAAAGCCAGTGTAAAACTCTCAAACTGAAAGAAATCAAGTATTGTATCATAAATGAAAATTTGTACTGGAAATACCCACTAAATATTTTGTTATTATGTTTAACAGAATCAAAAACTGAAGGAATCATTAACCAGTTTCATACAGGATTTTGTGGAGAACATTATGCTTGGAAAGCAACAGCATATAAGATATTAAGGGGAGGATTTTATTGGCCCACGTTGTTCTTACAAGTAGGATTAAAGGTCAGAAGTTGTGTTCCTTGTCAAATGTTTGTTGGTAAGCAAAAATTAGCAGCTCTTCCACTAGTTCCATCAATAGTATCAGAACCTTTTAGCCAATGGGGATTAGATTTTATTGGAGAGATTCATCCCACTTCAAGTAATGAGCATAGATGGATCCTCACTGCAATAGACTACTTCACTAAATTGGTGGAATCAATTCCAGTGATAAATTCTACTGATTCAGTAGTAATCAAATTTATTGAAGAGAATATCTTATCTAGATTTGGTTTCCCAACTCAAATTGTCACTGATAATGCAGCAGTTTTTTCTAGTGTTAAAATGATTGAGTTTTGCCAGAAATATCAGATTGTTACATCATTCAACTCCATATTACCCACAAGGTAATGGCCTTGCAAAATCCTCCAATAAAAGTTTGGTAAAGGTAATCAAAAATACTCTAGCAGATCATAAAAAGAGTTGGAACTCTCATTTATTTATGCAATATGGGCAAACAGGATTACTCCAAAGAGATCCACTGGTAAATCTCCTTTCCAGTTAGTTTATGGGAAAGATGCAATCTTTCCTTCCAATTTGGCCTTCCCTGTTTTAAAATTCTTGCAGGATTCAACAGATGAACCTAATGATTTTTCAAGGAGGATAAATCAAATTATTGAGCTAAATGAAAACAGAGATGAAGTTCAATACAAAATGAAAAGGTATCAAAGTAAGATGAAAAGCCTGTTTGACAGAAGAGTCGGGGAAAGGGGCTTCAAGGAAGGTGAAATAGTTCTAAGATGGGACCCCAGGAGAGAAGAAAAGGGAAAACATGGCAAGTTTGACAACCTGTGGTTTGGACCTTTAGCAATTGCTGAAGTGAAGGGAAACAACATTTTGTGCTACAAAATCTTGAGGGGCTATATTCCACTTATCTTGTAAATGGAAGGTTTCTCAAACATTACATTCAGTACTGAGAAGTTGAGTAGTTTTCATTACTATCATTGTAAAAAATCTAGTTTTTGTTACTTTTCAAGCTGTCAGTGTGATTTTTTACAGCAAAAGACTCCATAGTCTGAGGAGAAGGCACATGGATCTGCAGGTTCTCTACATTCTACAGGAGAAAGCAGTCCCTAGTTGGAGCTAATGTTGTAGCATTTTTTGGTTTTGATAAGTTAGAATCAATTAATCAAAAAATGAAAATATTTTTCAAATAATTTTAAGCTAGGATATGGACAAAAAGAATACTGAACAAAATGTTAGGAAATATTTTGATAAATATGTCCATATCAAAGAAAATGTTAGAATAGATGCCCTAAAAAATGAAGGAAAAAAATAAAATGTTGGGTTAGAGAGAAAAGAAAAAACAATAAACTCTGAAAGTGTGCAAGTCCAAGTGCCACTACTTTTTACTTTATTATGCAAAATAATGGTTGTGTGCAACTTGTCTTAAATGCCACAACCCATGATAGTCAAATAGTTTAATCTTGACTAGTTCATGATTTAAATTTTATCTTTATAGCTAGAGAATAAAGATCTAGCCAAATTGTTTAATCTTGGAAGATCAGTAGTTAGGTATAGAAAAATAAGGAGCTCATCAGTTTAATTTGATCCCTTAGATGTTACAGGGTTAGAATTAGATAGTTTGTTTTTCAAAAGAAAAGGGAAAGAAAAGGGTCTGTTAGCAAAAATGCACCCAATTAAGTGAAGAAAAAATGTTAGGGCAAGTAAATGGGTAGGTAGAAGATAGTTTGCAGAAGTACAAAGTTGATTGAAGCATAAGCACATTTAAAATCATGTTTGATCATGTTTTTCAGTGTGCAGGAGCAGTTATCAAAGTGAAAGGATGTTCACTAGATGATTTGATTAACCTCCCCTCATTCATTTCATTCCCCACTACATACTTACTAATTTCCCATCATCCCATCATTTCCTAATAAAATACCCTTTTCCCTTCATTTTCACCCTTTCCCTTGGTTTCACACATTTCCCCTAGAATTTACCCTCCAAAGGTCATTTCTACCCAAAAACCCCTTTTTCCTAGTGTGAAACCCTTTCCCCCTGAAAAAAGTCATTTTCCCCTTGTAATTTCTGTAAAAACCCATAAAACCCTCCTTGTCCGAAGTCTTTATTCCCCCCTCCACTTTATTAAGTTAACTCCACCATACCCATGAAACCCCTTTTAACCTAAGTTTTATTAAACCTCACATTACTTAACAAACCTTCGCAAATCACCTTTTTCCCGATATAAAAACTCTTTTAACCCACCACCCTTGGTGTGGTTAAATAAACCCTGTCGCAATTAACCCTAGTCCCACTTCTAAACCCATCACGATACATTTAACCTCGCTTATTCATTGAAATAATTACAAATCCTTTGTAATTATTCCTCGGGCCCGCTAATCTCCACGCCTGCTCCCTCTGTCCATCTCGACCACGCGATAGTCATCTGATCACCTACTCCCAGATCTAATGATCCACCACCATATCATGCGCTCCCGATCTTTGATCTTTAAAGGCTCGAGAGCACGCGAGATTCGTGGTTTTGCTCTGACCCCTTGTGGTTACGTGTCATTCCCATGTTAACTTGCGTGCCCTCGGAGAGAAACCAACCCAATGCCAAAAGCAGTGCAATGAGCCTCTGAAACCACTCCCCCGCATACAGTAAAACCATCCACTATTCACTTTGTGCCAAATTTTTAAAAAATTTAACCATTACCTGTTTAAACATCGAAACCCTCACTTTCGCTATTTTTCACCCGTTTACACAATAAAACCCTATAACCCTACCTGTGCCACCCTAAGCCTCTGCAACCGGTTTAACCACTGTTTACCTCCCAAAAACACTCTAGACTCCATCCACAAAACTTCAACTCGAATGAAGCCATTGTGGCCCTCTCTGTCAGCCTGTGTTTTTCTCAATAAATTGTTGTATTTTGCAGGTGATTAGCAGAAGACTAGGAGACTGGATAAACAGTTTTGACACTAGTTAAAAACATGTTTACTCCAATATTCTTAGGAAATCTATTCAAAAGGCTTCATTTATCAGAAGTTTGTGTACAAACAGAAGATCAAGTTTAAACCAAAGACAGAGCAGAGAGAAGTCAATTTACACAATAAAAGTTAAAACAGAGGAAACAGATGAAATATATAGAAAGATCATCAATATCCAACTACCTGATACTGAGACATGTAAAAACTAAATGATTTACTGTTGCAATACACAGTAAAAACTTGAAATGTACAGTAAAAGTAAAAAGGCACAGTTAAGGATATTGACAGGCCAATAAGGTCAAAGAGTATCAGATTAAAGTGTAGCAGATGAAAGATCATAAGAGAATATGACTTCCAATGTGAAGATCAAATAGACAAGCAGCTTAAAGGGAAAAAGATCAAAGACCAAAGCCAGCGGAACCTAAATAACAGGGACAGCAAGCAACAGTTCAATAGGTGTCTATATTTCCTTGCAGGAAGATATTTCCTTTTCCTAGAATAAATCCTTAAATAGTTTAGGATATTTTCTTAGTTCTCCTATTGTATAAATAGCTCTCTTCTTGAGTTATTAAGGGTTCATCATTCACCATTGAACCAGGTTGACCATTGAAAGAGAGTTACACCCTTGAAGAAGCATTTGTAAACACTTTATGTACTGGACTTTTCTGGACCCTTAATACAAACCAAAGGATTTTGAATTCAGTTTTACATAGTTTGTGTTTCTGGTAAGTTTTTCCAGTATTACACATTATGTTTTTCTTCATATTCTTATGTCTTACGGAGATACCTAGGTAGGAATAATTGTGTCTCAATCTATTTGTATAAGCTTCTGAAGTGATAATTATTAAAGAGAATGGATTAATGAACTGTCTATTTAATTATTTCCCTCTCTATCAATAAATCATCGGCATCTTGTTGTAAGCATAAGCATATTCTCTTGAACCTTCTGAACTTTACTCAGAGGTTTTCACACTTATGATTGTTTAATTTTCTGTCTAAAAACTATAATAATCATATTATTTTTTGTTTCTGCTCATCACTATTCAAGCTATTTCACTGTGTAAAATTTTATAGCAGCTCTCTGTTTTGGCATTAATATTTTTCAAAAGGTTAGGCATTACAGTGTTACATTTGTTTCATTCATTGATCTTCCAAACTAAAACAAAAACCCCCAAAACAATTATCTTAGATGCTCTGGCTTGATAGCTGACCATCATCAACTCAGAGGTACAACACCGCACATATGCATTTGCGTTAACTTTGAAAATATACATTAATATTACTATTTTAATGCTTTGAAAACCATGCTTTTAGATTTGATATATCAATTCTTTCAAATAATGCCATATGTAATTATTCTTTTTAATTTTCACCTATGGATTTTGTGAAAGATTAATTCAGAAAATTGGTTAATGCGGAGAGCATGACAATGAAAACTGAAAAGCTTCCTCTGCACAATGTGCTTCATCCACGGTTCTACACATATGAAAATTAAACAAAATAGCAATGTAACATTCGTAATTCCCTCAAGACGTTAAACTAGTATTAAGGTTTCATATAATGTTTAAACATTTTGCACAATGTAACTTCTTTAGCAATAATCACTAGTTTTTAAGTCAGCTTTAGCATGTAATTTGAACTAATGATAATTAAATTAAATAACATCACCTACGACATTTTCGTATATGACAATAATTGTTGGTTGTAGTATATGGTATATTAATGGACCAACATTTAATGTCAATCTGGGGTTCATGGACTTCGAGGCACGTCTCTAGAAATGCCAAAGAAGGACTTTGGGAACCTGCAAAACAAAACCTTAATTTGTCCTACAAACAACAATCATTACCCACTCCAATCCTGCGATCAAAATTATTCATTAAAATTGAAACCATAAACACCAATCTTGCAATATATCAACAATTGTGAGCAAACCCCATCTATTAGCAACTGAAAACCCAAAATCACTCCTTATTGTAGACTATGCATCAAAAATATTCCAAGTTATCGAAGACAATGCATAACTCCCAACTCAATTCCTATACTAAGTCTAGCAACTTTATTAAAAGAAAATCACACTAATCAACTTGGGTATTGGATACTTCACTCATTAATTTATCAAGAAAACTAAGATTACAATATGAATAATCACTCAAAAATAACACTAGCCTCAATCCAACAATTCCAAAAGAATGCTTAAAGAAATATACACAAGTCTCAAAACTATCTCAAATCACACTCTTTTGTATTTTTAATTCATGCACTACTCACTCCTCGTTTCTTGTACATTCAAAAGTAAATTGTGGCAACCCTAGTGTGCTAATTAAATTCATAATCTTGCATAACAAAAAGGGATATTTCTCTATTCTGCTTTCTCAATCCAAAAACGTCTTAAATCCAAAGCTCTGAAATTATGCATAAGAAAAATATTTGTAAAAGGAAGAAAATAAACCAGACCTAAGAAAGCTCAATGATAAAAACAATGAAACAATTCTGAATCAAACCCTTTACATATTGGTCTATTTAAACATCAAAGATACCTGATCCACACATGTTCCAGCTAAACATGTCAATCATACAATGTAATTTGTTGCACTCATTGACCTATCACACTATATGTAAGAGAATCTCATTGAAACCCAACTAATTGTTGATAGCTATGTTATGCAAGCATTTACCCTCAATGTATCCTCGTAACTTAACCGAAGAGAACAAGATTCCAACAATAGGAAAATCTCATATATGAAAGAGGAATAGGTTTGAATCATGTTCTTGAATATGACTTGAACAGTTGCAAGAAACTTTATGTTTTAGAAGCTTCAATATTGTTGTATAAATACTATGTATCACAGAATCTTCATGAAAGAATCAAGATACCCTGAGTGTTTTAGATCTGAAACAATTTGAAAATTTTAGGGGGAAATATCATAAATATTAGTTTGTCAAAGCCTTTAGACCAAATCCACCAATACCAAAAAATGATTTCAAATGAAAGTTTTGCAGTCACCAAGTCATATATAATAAGATAGTAGTTATAGATCTTGTACATTGACCCATAATGTATAATGATGGAACAAAGTTTCATAGAATAATTTATGCTTATATCTAGGTTGTAAGCATTCCAAATCATACATATTTTATATCTTTGAATCAGACAAAGCATTTAAAAGAAATGGAAGATTATTAAATAAGTCACACATGGATACAATACTCAATCTTGTAAACATACACACCATAATGATATATTTCAAAGCCAATCCACGCAATACTACCCAATTCAGGAGTAATGAGCTAGACTAGTTGGGCCCAAACCAACTAGCTTGTACCCTCCTTAAAGCGAAATTAAACTACAACACAATGAGAAGCATTAACAAAATTTAGCAACAGTGGAAAGAGAACCTCGCATTGATACTTTCTATTAAAAATATCTCAAGCTTTAATACATGAAAAGCTTCAGTAGTCCAGCGCTAGTTGATCATAGGAAGGGGGTAGAACCCCTAGCACTCAGCTCATCAACATGAGATTACAAACAATGGATTTTATGTTCTCTCTTCCAACCATAACTATGTTTTTTATACATTGCATAATACAATTTTGGCTTTAAACAAGCCAATCCTTTGCAAACAAGATGGATAATCAAATACCAACTATTTTCCATCAATGGGATTCTAGTAAAACCACTATATAATCAAGGAAATATAGATCTGATAAGAAATTTTCCTTTTTTTAACAAATCTGGGCAAGATCCTAGAATTCTGGAAAAATAGTGTTTTTTATCAAAATTGCCTCAAAGAACCTTGTGTATCTTCTTAACCATAGTTAATTTTTGGAAACGGTTTGGTTTTTAGATAATTTTTTATACTTGGGAAAAACCCATATGCTCGTATTTTTTATATTCACCTCCATATTCATGAAAACTAAGTCAAAGTTAGCATTTTGAAAATTGTGCAAATTTTGAGCATATTTGTTGCTTTGTTTCTAGAAACTCACATGTGTGGCCTGGGTGCATTCCAACTCATGTGAAGGTGGTAAAACATTATTTTTGACAAAAACCTTCCTTGGATTTCTTTGAAAGTGCACCGAGATGTTGAATCCCCAAACTTGTTGCTCTTTAGTGCAGGAATGTTGCTCTTTAGTGCAAGAACAGGTCAAAGAAATATAAGTGCACCTCTAACTATCAAAAAGGATCCAAAATAGTTTCGAATAATTTTCATCTATCATTTTCCTTCATGGAAATATCAGATGAACGATTTTTCCCCATATACTTCCATTCTGGTGCAGGATCTATATAGAGTGCAGGACCTGCATTAACAACATTTAATGAACATCAATCCTAAGAAATGCATATAACAAATGTATAAAATGAAAACCAAATGTAAATCTTCATTATTGCACGAAAATAATGTATAAGTGCAAGATAAAGGTTCATAAATTGGTAAAACAAGGGAATAAGTGAGGCAACATATGGGCAAAAAAATGCATTAGATACAACAATTCAAGGACCTGACATCCCCCCATGTTGATCGTCTTGCATGCCCTCATGCAAGAGAATAAATTTCTATATTGATGCTCCCTTGTAAAAAAAAATAATTGAAACATAAATGTTCTTGCACTCATAATATTGTTCCTTGCTAGATTTGATTGTTCTGACAGAAAAATGCTTGTTCGTCCATCTTTATTCATTAAGACTGATCAAAATAAAATATAATTCCAGGTCTCCCATGGGAATTCTAACAATGTTGTCACTGCAAGGAAACTTTCATCATGATATAGCCAACCATCAAAATTTCCATAAGCATCTCAGGAGCAACCCTAATCAGTAGTTCTTCATCTCAATATCCTCATTACCAATAATAGTGACATAATTTCAAAGTTATGGCATTAAACATAGATGGAAATATGGAAAAATAAGGATAACAAAATGATACCTTCTCAAAGTTACCATCTTACCATTATCCAGACATATAGATGAAGCTCCTCTTGTTCAAGCAAATTGAATCACTTGCAGTAAGGGTCCCACATCCATAGAAACCAAATTATTCCAAAAGATATAACTCCAAAGCATAATACCAAAAGGATATTAAAGTCATTCTCAAAGAGATATGATAATAAGTTCAGAGAAAGACAAAAATAACCAAGTAAATCATAGTATAAAATTAACTTTAATACCACGCGCATGGCCCTACTGCGAACAGACATCTATAGCCTCGATAGGGATGCATTTTAACCTGATGAAATTCCAGTCTCCCATCTATTAGGTATATATTCAGAATGATTTAAAAGCATTTACATTAGTTTAAAAATTAATTGAAGACCATTGTCCTAGCTTGGTAACCAGCTAACGACAGTACCATTCACAAGAACTAACAAGAATGAACTAACCAGCTCGTGATGAGACCTATTGTCTTCCATCTTTTCAACTCAAATCCATTACCTTGGCTTGGTGACTAGTAGTGGTAATTTCATTCTCATTAGGACCCATGATCATGGTAGGTCAGCTCGTAATGAGACCTCATATACCTCAATTAATCCTTTAAATAAACTATGATTATGATCAACCTTAAATAGTTTACTTAATAGGTGGGGAGGAAAATATTGTCCTTAAGAGCATGGTATGGCATGAAAAGTTTTTAATTACTAATCTTTACTAGTTGGCCTTGTTACCTTAAAGACTAATTCTAAAGAAAAAATCTCAGATAATGACTAAAAGATTCATCGAGTTAATCATGCTAGGGTTCTCATGAGATCTCATTATGGTTTTATAGGAGTGGTCCACCACGGGAGGATTTTCATCAATACCTTCGAAGAGAAACTTGAAAAGGCTTCTTAGCCAATAGCTTGTTAGAATGACTAGGCCAAGGTTAGGGTTTCGACTTGTCAATGGAAATTATTAAGCATAACAATAAGAAGTCCCCCTGACTGACTCAATGGATGAAAAGACAATTATGAAGAGGAACCAACCCATCAATTATATTCACTTTACAAAATAATGAGGCATTAATAATGAATTTCTTTTGAAAAGACTTACCACTAGAGTGCATAATAATGGAAATTTCAATAGTTGTACCTTAGAGAATTGTAATTTCAAGACTGTTGTTGTAACAATTTTATTTCAAATGACATTTTTATTCATTACTCTTATACTACCCTACCCTAATTTAAAGAGAGGAAGATTTCCTTCAAGTGTAGGAGTACTTCCAATGTAGCCATGTGCATAAAAGAATACTAAACATACTCACACTCAGATTCAAAATGTAAAATTTAATGCATATCAAAGTATGAGAAACCAAATTATTTAATTAATATGGTACCAAGAGTTGACGAATGATGAGGGAATAAGGTGTGTTGACAATTGCTTGAAACCATGCCTCAATGGGATCCATGTATTTATGATTCTCCAACTCGTACATATCTTCCACAATTTGATAAACACTCTCTTAGAGGCATAAGGGATCAAGTGAAAGACAAAAGAAAAATCCCTCAATTTCGTGCTCAAATATTTGCCTTTCAAATTGACAAGAACGGTTAAGGGAAGTTCTAGGCTTTTGAGTTTCAACAACAGTTTCATAATAGGTTCCAATTATAGATTGCTCCTATAATGGTATTTGAATTAGATCTTGTCAGGGTGAATGTTTTGTAGTCATATGATATGTTTCCAGACTCACCTCTTCCCCCAATATCGAAGATATATCATTACACTCAGTAAGGGAGTCAATGGGAAGATTGGGTGTTTTAAATTGTTGTGCAACCTGCTGATTTGGATTAGGGTTTATGCTAGGGTTTGGGTTAAGGCTTAGATTAGTCTTTGGATTTGGATTAGGATCAGGGTTTGGACTAGGGTTTGTATTAGGGTTAGGTCGAGGGATTGGATAAGGGATAGGTTTAGGGCTTGTATAAGGGTTAGGTCTAGGGTTTGGATAAGGGCTAGGTTTAGGGTTTGGATAAGGGCTAGGGTATGGATTAGGGTAAGGTTGCATAGGTAGCTGGGACCATGGAGGAGGATAGCTTAATGGTGCAATAAGTGGAAATTGTGGTTGTTGTTGTTGTTCAAGTAGTTTATTTTACATGAAATATTGCCTTAGGGAAGAGGCTCCAAACCATTCTTGAGGCCATGGGTATATTTGACTCAAAGAAGTGGGCCAAGGAGATGGACACTATGGCCATGAAGTAGGGTGTTCAATTGGAGGAGGATTAAAATTTTTCCATGGAACTGCGGGATTATAAATATGTTAAGGAACTTTCTCATAATAATAAGCCTTAGTCCAAGTATTAAATGGTGATGGGTTTTGATTTATACCTGGAAATTGATTCGATTCCTTACTTGATTTCCTGAGTACCTTTTGTAATCCTGGAAGTGATGGGAAATGTTATGTTGCATGAGCCTCTTCACAAATTCTTTTAACTTTCAGGCTACTAAGTGGACACTTTCCAAGGAAGTGTTTCTTCCTATAGTTGGCACAGTAGATCAACAGTGGTTCTTCATCATCCTCTTGTTCTTCGTGCAAACCATCCAATGTTGAAATCAAATATTTAATAATATTATATTTATGTTCAAGCAAAATACTAAATTTTTCACTTATGAGTTCGTCATTGGATGATTTGTATATCTCTGCTATAAAACATTGAAATATTCCCCAATATACCATTTTTCTGTTCAATAAGCAAGTTGGTATATTATTTCATCACATATATGAACAGATGGAGGGGGGAGAGCGGTGGGGGGGTGTGGGTTCTTACAGCACCTGAGAAATTAAAAAAACTTTGAAAAATGTGCAGGAAAAAAACCAAAAACTTGTAATAAAAACTAGGTGAAAAAAAAACCAAATGCAATAGGTCACCAAGATCAATCCCCTAAGCACCTTCCCAAAAATGGCGCAAAATGTTGGGTGCAGTATATGGTATATTAATGGACCAAAATTTAATGTCAATCTGGGGTCTGTGGACTTCGAGGTACAACACTGGAAATGCAAAAGAAGGACTTCGAGAACCTGCAAAATAAAACCTTAATTTGTCCTGCAAACAACAATCATTATCCACTCCAATCTTGCAATCAAAAGAATTCATTAAAAGTGAAACCATAAACACCAATCTTGCAATCTATCAATAATTGTGACCAAACCCTAGTTATTAGCAATTGAAAAAGAAAAATTACTCCTTACTCTAGATTATGCATCAACAATCTTCCAAGTTATTGAAGACAATGTATAAACTCCCAACACAATTCTTATACTAAGTCTGGCAACTTTATTAAAAGAGAAGCGCACTAATCAACTTTGGTACTGGATACTTTACTCATTAATTTATCACACAAGATGATATTACAATAGAACTAATCACTCAAAAATAACACAAGCCTCATTCCAACAATTCCAAAAGAGTGCTTAAAGAAATATACACGTCTCAAAACTATCTCAACTCACACTCTTTTGTATTTTCAATTCCTGCACTACTCACTCCTCATTTCTTGTACATTCAAAATTAAATTGTGGAAGCCCTAGTGTGCTAATTAAATTCATAATCTTGCATAAAAAAAAACGAGATCTTGCTCTATTCTACTTTCTCAACCCAAAAATATCTTAAAGCCAAAGATTTGAAATTATGCATAAGAAAAATATTTGCAAAAAGAAGAAAATAAAACCAGACCTAAGAAATCTCAATGATAAAAACAATGAAACAATTATCAATCAAACCTTTTACATATCGGTCTATTTAAACATCAAAGATACCTTCTCCACACATGTTCCGACTAAACAATTTAATCATACAATGTAATGTTTTACACTCACTAACCTATCAAACTGTATGTAGGAGAATCTCATGTAAACCCAACTAATTGTTGATAGCTATGTTATGCAAGCATTTACCCCTAATGCATCTTTGTAACTTAACCCAAGAGAACAAGATCCCAAAAATAGGAAAATCGCAGTATGAAAGAGGAATAGGTTTGAATCTTGTTCTTGAATATGACTTGAATAGTTGCAAGAAACTTTATGGTTTAGAATCTTCATATTGTTGTATAAATACTCTGTATCACAAAATCTTCATGAAAGAATCAAGATACTCCAAGTGTTTTAGATATAAAATGATTTGAAAATTTCAAGGGAAATTTCATTCATATTAATTTGTCAAATCCTTTAGACCAAAGCCACCAATACCAAAAAATGATTTCAAATGAAAGTTCTGCAGTCACCAAGTCATATATAAAAAGATAGTAGTTATAGATCTCGTACAACCTAGAATGTATAATGATGGAACAAAGTTTCAGAGAATAACTTATGCTCAGACCTAAGTTGTAAGCATTCCAAATCATAGACATTTTATATCTTCCGATGAGAGAGAGCATGTAAAAGAAATGAAGAATATTAAATAAGTCACACAAATATACAATACTCAATCATGTAAACATACACACCATAACGATATATTTCAAATCCAATCCAAGCAATACTACCTAATTGAGGAGTAACGAGTTAGACTGGTTGGGCCCAAACCAACCAAATCATACCCTACTTAAAGAGAAATTAAACTACAACACAATGAGAAGCATTAATAAAATTTAACAACAGTGGAAAGAGACGCTGGCATTGATGTTTTTTATTAAAAAAATCTCAGCCTTTAATACATTAAAAGCTTTAGTAGTCCAGCTCCAGTTGATCATAGGAAGGGGTTAGAACCCCCATAACTCATCTTAGAAACATGAGAGTACAAAGAATTACTTTTTTGTCCTCTCTTCCAACCATAACTTTGTTTTTTATACATTGCATAATACAATTTTGGCTTTAGACAAACCGATCCTTTGCAAAAAAGATGTAGAATAAAATACCAACTATTTTCAATCAAGGAGAGTCCAGTAATACCACTTCATGATTAAGGAAATATAGATCTATTACGAAATTTTCCATTATTTTACAAGCCTGGGCAAGATCCTAGAATTCTGGAAAAAGTGTTTTTTATAATAATCATAAAAAATTGCCTCAAAGAACCTTGTGTATCTTCTTAACCATAGTGTATTTTTGGAAACAATTTGGTTTTTACATAATTTTATATACTAGGAAAAAAACCCATATTCTAAGAGTTTTTAGATTCACCTCCATATTCACGAAAATCGAGGTCAAAGTTGGAAGTTTGAAAACTATGTGAATTTTGAGCAAATTTGTTGATTTTCTTTTAGAAACCCGCACTGCAACCTGGGTGCATTCCAACTCACATGAAAGTGCTAAAACGTTATTTTGTACAAAAACCTTCCTCTTATTTCTTTAAAAATGAACAGAGATGTCGAATCCCCAAATTGGTTGCTCTTTAGTGGAGGAATGTTGCTCTTTAGTGCAGGAATTGGTCAATGAAAGATAAGTGCACCTCTGACTATCAAAAAGGATCCAAAATAGTTTCAAATAATTTTCATCTATAATTTTCCTCTGTGGCAAGCTCAGATGATCGATTCATCCCTATATACTTCCATTCTGGCGCAGGAACTCTATAGAGTGCAGGACCTGCATTAACAACATTTAATGAACATCAATCCTAAGAAATGCATATAACAAAGGTATAAAATGCAAACCAAATGTAAATCTTCATTATTGCATGAAAATAATGTATAAGTGCAAGATAAAGGTTCATAAATTGGTAAAACAAGGGAATAAGTGAGACATCATATGGGCAAAAAGATGCATTAGATACAACAATTTTGGGGCCTGATAATGATAATCTCTCTTTATACTATATACAGATATCTATTGGCTATGACCAAATGAAATTTAGCTTTAACTTTACCAGTAAATCAAATTTACTTAATGATATTAAAAAAAATTGTCCCTCCCTCTCTAGGGACTATAGCATTCGCTTCGCACTCAAAGTACATGTACTCTACATTATTTTCTTGTGTGTTTACAATTTTATTTTATTTATTAGTAGCAGCTAGTACATGGAAGAAATATGTTGGTTGTTCATTTTTTTACATAGCTCTTATTATTATTATTATTATTATTATTAGTGCATGCCTCGATAGGGACTATAGCACTTGCTTCATGGTCAAACTCGTTGGCTATGGATTATTTTTTACTCGATTGTTTCCTATTTGTGCATCAAAATTCATTGATTATCTAATATGTATGTTGAATAATTGTGGGATGGAGTGACAATTGTAACCACTGCTTTTGGTTATGTTGTTTGTAGGATCATTCGCCAATTGTTCATCATGCAACCTTTTTAGCATACACGTTACAAATTCATGTTACATTAGTTTTTGGGTGAGTTGGTTACAAATTGATTCCTTGTTCGAGTTGTATGGTATTTTTATGGCATTGGCATGTCATGGTGACTTATCAGTACAAGCTCATTTCAAATGACGGTCCAAAACATGTATCATTTTTATCAAGTAAATAGTGCATTATTTCTTTTAGATGTGATTACTTAAAACACTTATACAATATACAATATGGTTCTCTAGCAATGAGGTACCAAGTTCAATAAATGCATAATGTGATAGCGCTACACACGTTTACAGAAGATATTTTACAGTCGCATAGGTCTTGTGCCTCAATTACTTGTGTGCTGTGAAATTAGAATCTCTTATTTTTCTTAATTCTATATATTTGATTTAATTCATATCATCACAATATCGAAAATGAACACTAACAAAACAGATATCGTTAAAGACAATGATAACTTTTCTAAGAGGTATGTTTATCCTTTTTTTATTTCCATTTGATTATGTTTACACAATATAGTCTAGTGCCTTTCCTTATTTTTTGAGCTATATTTTTTACTAACTGTTACTAAATATAAAGTTTTTTTCAATTTTTAGAAAACATATAACACTTAGAAATTTGGATCCAAGACAACAATAACAAGCAAAAAGGTACATTCAACATTTCTATAAAACACTTGTATCTATTGAAACTAAAATCTATTTAGAAGCTTAGATATATCCATAGAAATAAGATTATATCTAGTAGCTATGAACCTGATATTGAAGTAATATTTACTCACTATCAATTATAATGTCCTTTTAAGCAATGATTTCAATTTAATATTTTTGAGTAGGTAAAGGATGTTGGATGTGAATGATGTGACAGTAGAGATGGATGAGGTTGTAGAGATAGCAATGAGAAGTAGTACATAAACATATGTCGAAATAGACAAAACCAAAGGAATAGAAAACAACAAAGAAACAAAAGAAAATAGAATTAGAGAAATTTTGAGGTATAAAATGGGCCTCTTAAGGAATATTATAAAATAATAGTGGAAATAATAAAATAAGATTAGATTACAT
This sequence comes from Pinus taeda, assembly GCA_000404065.3. Classification (NCBI taxonomy): domain Eukaryota; kingdom Viridiplantae; phylum Streptophyta; class Pinopsida; order Pinales; family Pinaceae; genus Pinus; species Pinus taeda. The sequence goes on from APFE031363654.1 coordinate 93,938, forward strand.
CATCAAATTGTACAGGGAAAAAAGGAAAAATTATTTTTTCAACTCATATTTTCAACTTATCTCCCTACATGTTTACTCAAATTTCAAGAAGGATCATATGTTGGATGTGGAATTTAATTCCTTATCCAAAAAGTACCCATGTTGCATACTTTTGATAAACCTTGCTACATGAAAAATGAGAAATACATGAAAAAATGTGATTGCAATCTTGTTTTTCATGTATTTCTCATCTTTCTTGTAGTAGGGTCCATAGAAAGTGTGCAACATGGATATTCCTTGGATGAGGAATTAAATTTTGCATCCAACGAGAGCTCCCACTAGAAATTTGAGTAAAATTGTATGGAGATACGTTGAAAATACGAGTTGAAAAAATAGTTTTTTTTTTTTACTTTTTTACTCCAAAAATGAATCATCCCCCATGATTGAAATCATCATCTTGAATCCTAATGGTTGTTATAAAAGTAATTTTGGTTGTACATTTTTTTAAGCCCATTTTAGAGACTTCAAAATTTCTCTAATGGTAGTTCTACGTAAATTTGTAAATTGTATATTAATTTTATTTTTGCTTCTTTTTTCTCCCTTTTTCTTTGAATTTATTCCAATTCAATGCTCATGACTCTAGAAAAAGAGATCAATGTTATGCCATTGTTGATTGAAGATATTTGTAATAATGTAACAAGAAGCATTTTTCATGGAGTTGTCTCGGTTACATATCGAACTTTTTTGGAAAAACAAACAAGACAAGAGCAATACTTCATGCATATTTAACATATAAGAAAGGTGATATGACAATAACATTGCTTGTGCCAACACGGTTTATCAAACAACACGAGCCAAAACTTATTGCAAATGTTGGTGTTTTTATCAAAGATTTCGAAATTGTTCCAAAACATAAATACGATAGTGGTGATTGTGAAAAAATTGTCTGTATAAATAGCATTACCAGTATAGAAAATATTTGTGTTGTTTGCGTAGAGTATCAATTATTTCCAAATATTACGATTGCAAATATATCTCGTAATGGAGAATCATTTATAGTTGGCATAATCATTGTTATTTCAATTTCAGTAACGCACACAATAATGCAATATGTATTGGAAATGAAAGACGACAATGCAAAACAGGATAGGGCAATATTAAGCTTTGATTTATTAGTATGTTTCATTGTTACAAAGTTATTTTCATCGGTTATATGGTTTTCATGTGTTGTTTTATGAATTTTTCATATATAACAGGTTCAAGTGCAAGATAAACGTGTTCCAGCATGTCTTTCAATCAAAAGATAATTGTAGGAAAATGTTTTCCTGTTGATTTTGCTAAACAATATAGTTAAAAAACAAGAACGAGTTTTCCGAACTTCACAATCAAGTTTCATATGAAAATGTTTCATAGTAAAATGTTCTCTCTCTCTCTCTCTCTCTCTCTCTCTCACTATCAATATATATATATATATATATATAATATATATATATATATATATTATATATATATATATATATATATATATATATATATGTTTCTAAGTCTATGTTTTATATGTCAATTTTAGAGTACTTACAAGGACACTTGATAGTGACTAGTGCATACACAAATCCATTTGAGACTATATGTGCCAAATGCAGTAATTTGATTACAACTGCTAGAACTATGAATAAAACTATGGTTTATTGTACCGTTTGCAAGAAGGACTCTCTCTTTGTTTATTTTCATTGATTAAAGTGCATCATACATGCAAATGAGAGCACTGCAATATAGTGTGTTCTAAGAGGCGTAGAATTGTAAAAATTATTACGTCGATTATGAAAAGTTACCTATGAGAAATATTGTGTGGACAAATCACTTGTCATTGATATCTTGTCCAATTTCGAGGCACATGGCACACTTACAATAAACCTTCAAAATGTGATTATGTATATACAATGACAGTTTTCTTTGTTTATATTGTGGAGCAATCCAGTAACAGTTCAATTTTTAATGCATTTTAGAAACAATGTTTATGACATATTATATTACATGTTCTTTTTTATGATAAAAGATAATGTACAAATTGTTGAAATCATTTAGTACTATGGCATGTTAGAAACGAAAAATGTGTTATATGCAAAAATTGTGTCAATATAGTAATGTTTCAACAAATCGATATGCAATCACGTTATTGCTCAAATGTTGAATTACATTTACTCTAATGCGTGGATCTAATTTTACATTACACAGCAATGTACTATCAACTATTGGCGAGGAGTAGAATGCCATGGGCATTTACGTGGTTTCGCATATTTATATCTCCAATCTTCAGATCGTTTTCTACTTTCTAGTTCAAGAATTTGAGTATTGTTGAACAATTTTGGTGTAACCCAGCCACACTGGCCCGCAACTCCACGCGTCCGTAGGCTACGTTCACTAGTTGGCTTTTACGACGTGTTCACTGTTGGTGATATTTTTATGTTTTGCATGCAAGTTGGTCCGTGATATTTGGTGTTGGTTGATAGAATGAGTTAATACTGCATTAAATGTCCACCCACTTGCCTCGGGCCTAGTTCCTCATCCCATTCTTTGGCCTAAACGCTCTATTTCTCGGTCATTCGAGACTGTTCTATCCGCTGAGAGGTTGTTGTGAGGGTTTTGAGAGCTGTTCTATGAAATCCCTGTTCTGATGAGTATGGCGATTCCTGGTTCACCTCCGAGTAAGTCTATGGGTGTATTTCAATCTGTCCGACTTGGTTGTAAGCTCGTGGAAGGCTTTCTCCGGTGGTTCGTTGTCGTTTTGGTTCTGGTGTGCTCACTCGGCTCCTTTTCACCTGGTAGGGTTCTTGTCTCGTTCTGCTATTTTAATGTGGTCTATTTGTAAACTCCAGCCCGTCAGGGAACTGCTTTCTGGTTTTGTTTCTTCACCTCTATTTACGCTTGGCCGTCTTTACTGGGATTTTCGCTGCCTCTGTCACTGTTTTGTGCACAAAATAATATCAATTCTCGTCGTCTTGGATCCAAGGGACATTCTGGTGGTTTTCCGTGGTCTTAAATAGGTAATGAAACCCTTCTTTGATTCAAATCATCCTCTTCGTAATATCAATGCTAACCAACCTTGTTCCTTCGGTCTCAGGTCCGTCAGTTTTCTTGGCAACAACTCTATTCCTTGAGCCCTGGTCTGCTTGCTCAGGTAAGATGTGGAAACCCTCTCATTTCTATACAGGGTTTGTCTTTGGTTCCTTTATTGTGCAGGCATGTTAATTTGTATTCGTTTGTATGTGTAGGTTTGCAACTCGACCTGGGTACACAGGCTCTTCCGGTTTCAACTTCCCCACGATGGCGAACCTGCCGGTAAGCTCTCGCTCTTCAAGCTGTTGATGTGTTGTTAAGTTTCTTGGTTCTGTAGGGTGATAGTTTTCGTCCTTTGTTGCTCTTATCTGTGATTATTGTCTCTTTCGAAGGCTTTATTTCGGTCTGGTTATGATGACTGTTTGTCGAAAAGAAAATGGGTCACTGTACCCAAACCCTAGACTAGGGTTTGCCCGCTTTGGTCACGACACTTGATTTTGATTACATTACAAGAGATACTATGGATGTATATGTTTCTATTAATAATAAAGATAATACAGTTTTGGTCTTAACTGTTCAACCTGTGATAATTACGAAAAACGTTCGATGAAATACCTCTGTTGTGGGTTGTTCTTCCACGTACCATTTCCTGTTTGCTCACATTTGTTTATTATTCCTCAGTCTTCGAACTATTGCTCCACTTGCTGGTTACCACTCTGTACACGGACGTTTGTCCAGACTTGAAATGATCTGCTTGTTAGATGAGTGCACAGTAGGATCATGACTCACGTGATCGCTCACATTTTGTTACTTATTAATGTTATAAATGAAATTTACAAGGTTACAGGAGATAGACAATGAATGCAGATGGACAATAATAGAAGAGATCTGTCTCTGTGTTTTTTTTCTTATTTCTTCAATATGAATTTGCTGAACCTTGCTTTTGCGTTACATTCCTGCTATTATACATTTTTTATTACAGTTAATTGAAACTGTCATGGATTTCAATGGGTCAGTCTTGACATGGTTGATAACCACAGTTCGGTTGATATTACAAAATTTATTTAGACAGTTTGTCTTTTTCCTTCTAAGTTGACAGATTACTTCCTAATTATTGTTTTATTACTGTTTGGACTATAATAACTCTAACTATCTATTTAACTTTGACTTAACACAACAACTCAGAAATAAAACAAATTAAAAATCCTACCTTAATGACCTCATGTACTAAAATAAAATAAAAAAAACAATCCAGATGATCAACAACCTTCAAACCTGGCTGAGACTTCACCCAGTCATGGTGAGCTAGATGCTCCTGCATCAAATTTTTTAATAGAGAAATGAGATTTCCTTACATTGTACATGAACGTATTTCAGTAAACTACTTTTTTCAAGTTATGTGTTTTGTACTATGCTAGTTACTAAGAGTATTTACAATGTTTTGATTCTTATGTGTAGATGCTTCATTATGTTATGTTCTATTTGCTTTCTTGTAGTCCCATTTCTTGCATTGTTTTATTGATTTATCAAATTTGCAAATATTTTTCATTCACACTGTCGTTAATTAATGTAATCTACAATGATGATACTATTTGTCTACATAATCAAGTAATCCAGTAACGCTATAATTCTTGTTGCTTGCATTGTCAATTAATCTTAGCATTACCTTGTACGCGAATTGATATTATGAATATGTGGTTTTACATTGTCGCACAATGCATCATTGACTACTGCCAAAGGGCAAAGTGCCCTGCACATTTTCATGCTTTTGTACATCCATATCTATAATATTAACATCATCTTCTATTTTCCTGCTTCAAGAAATTGAGGATTATTATAGAATTTTTAATAGGAGAATGGGATATGATTACATTGTCCAAAGACGTATTCAATAGTTTTTTTTGTTCAAGTTCTATGTTTCAAACTATGTTATTTAATATTTTGTATTATGTTATTTACTATGATTGTTTACTATGTTATAAATATTTATAACTTGAATAGCGGGATAATCGACGAATCATCTTTCAGTGACATTGTTGCTAACTAATGAAGTTAACGATCATCTTGTCTTGTGTATCATCATGTAAATGAATCTTTGTGAAGGTACGTAGTTGTACAGAAACTTTTATGAAATACAAAGGCCTCCATGTTTTACATTTCGCATAAATACTCCACTCGATCTAGGGAATATGGATCCTTCATACTTGTTTGACATCTCTATAAAGAAAAAATTACATCTAGTAATATTTGACAATAGTTTTATAGTTTAACTCCAATGTGTAACTAGTGCATTGTCATGTCTGCTTCTTTTCAATGTGATTTCTTACACCATTTTATTGATTTATCAATTTTACAACTCTTTTTTATTTAAAAAACTATTCCATGAAAAATTCAAACAAATATATAAATGAATCATTATCATATGAAGTTGAAAAAAACTTGTAAAACGAATAAAGAACACTATGATATTACTTATAAAATGTTTTGCATATGTACATACGCATGTATTCACGATGTTTCGATAGTTTTTTCCTTCTTCTTTTTTACAGTGTCGAGAATATTACAATATATCGCATCTAACATATATTGAATTTTGAAATTGGTTGAGAAAATAGCAAAATTTGGTAACAACTTCTCTACTTATCAACTACTGTTCCTAGAGATTAATGATTCTACTGATTTTGCAAGAGGTCTTCTAAGAACGTTCCTACGGTGTTCAGTGCATGTTTGAACCACCTAAGTGTTTGCTAAAGTTCCAATATATTATCCATTAGCATTAAGATATATTGGCTAAGCATTAAGATATCTTGGTTCATCCTTAGAATATCTTGGCTCTATGCATGTGTCTCTTCCTCTATATTTTTTCCATTGTTCCTTTGAACCATTTGTTTCTCTCTTAGAAACAAATTCAAAAAATAATAAACAAATTATAAAATGAAACCTGAAACATTTATCAATATTAGAAGAAACAAAAAAAAATCAGTTGTCCTTAAATTTTAATGTCGACTTCGGTACTGACAGATCTACAATAAGATGAACATTAACAAATTATTTTCATAGTCAACAGACCTACATATGATGGGTTAAAGGAGATAAGTCATATGAATCATGAATTGACATCTAAGTTCTAAAATTAAATTTAACTACTATTTATTTTAATGGTATTCATCAATGACCGTCATTAATTTCACTACTACCAATTTGCTTGATCTTTAATCAAAAAAGATTGTTGTCAAATCAATCACTTTAAATCATAATTGTTTTACTTAAATTCCAACTTGAAGCAGTCCAATTCATATGATTACGTTTCATGATTGATTTGCCTCAAGTGCTTTAGAAATCAATATTAAGAAACTATTCTATTAATATACTATCGATCACTTTAAATCATATTCATTTTACTTAAATTCCAACTCGAAGTAGTCCAATTCATATGATTATTTTTCATGATTGATCTATGTCACACACTTTATAGATAGATATCGAGATACTATTTTATTAATATACTAAATCACATTCTATTTTGATTAATTAAAGCTCTTATGCCCATAAATACAAGTCTTTTCGGCATTTATTCAATGAACCAACGTGTATTCAAGACGTTTACTATGTAAATTTTTTTCACTATTTTTATTCTTTCATTCATTCATATCAACATTGATTTCACCTGACCAAGAAGAATCAAATAAGATGGAAAAGGAAAAGCTCGAACAATCGACAATGTTGGAAGCGTTTCTAAAGCAAACTAAGTATCACTTTATGCAAAAAAAAAGAAAAAGAAAAAAAAAATTATAGTATCAATGACAGCTTTACAAAACTTTCAAGATCTAGACAACTTTCACTATTATACTTTCCCAAAAACCATTCTCCCTAGAACTCCATCATAAAGCTACCACTAAATAGTACTTCACAAGCAACAACTTAAGAAAATTGACCATTTATTTCCATGTTGCATCTTCATATAAACACAACATAGTAGAAATGAGCCTCATACTATTTAGTCCATAAATAGTGTCTAAAATAGATTTAGTTTTCCATGGAAGAGAGGAACGCACATACAAACTACACCAACACGAGCAACGGCACCATTAACATGTCTAGCTGAAACTCATCCTTTTCCTCCAACCCAGGAGGACTTTATCCAATATTAAGTGTTTCTCTTCTAAAAGCATTGTGTATGCTTATGAATATTGAAAACATTATTTTATAATATCGATAGATATGATTTTATTGATATCTTTGCAATCAACAATTATTACACAATGCATTAGAGTAATTGCAATTTAGCATTTGAGTGATAACATGATTTCATATCGATTTACTCAATAGATATTAATACCATTGTTAAGCATTAATTAATACTTCAATTCTACGCATGTATTACAAGTTTCTACATCTTTGTAAACAATATCGTCTCGATATAGTTTTTGCATACGAAACATTTGTCCTTTCTCACATTCTCTAGTGCTAAATTCTTTCAACAATTCATACCTTATCTGTTATCATCAAAATGATTACATAATACAATATGTCATAAACAATGTTTCTAAACTGCACTAAAAAAAAGTACAATACACGACATTAAATTTCATAAATGAGATTTGGTATTGTATCTTAGTTTTGAAGTGCGTAGACGTTTATTCTATAGTATTGTATGTCGCCTTTGAGATTTTCTATGTTCACTCTCACAATTTGAACAAAGCTCTACACTCCTACATATGTTCCGAGAAAAAACTAGAGCGCAAAGTCTTTACTGCAAAAGAAATTGATTATAGCAATACAAATAAGGATATACATAGAGGTATACAAAACATAAACATATTGATTACTATACATAAATGAAAAATGTCGTGATAAACTTTTATTTGCTGTTAACAAATGATTGTGCGGGGAGATTTGTGTGGAGAAAGCCTATGCAAATGAAACATGTGTGGAACTCTGTAATTAGGCACGCTTCATTTTTATTATTAATAGATTGTGCAGAGTGTAGAGCACAGAGGTCCGCACAGTGAAACCTTGAAGGCTTCATCTGCATAAAGAAATTCATAATTTAAGGAAAATTTTGAAGCTTACACACACAAAAATTGTCAATCGTTGAATCTAAAATTACTTGCAGACATGCTTCATTTATATAGTGTCACACATCACGAACGATTACTTTATTATTTAAACAGGTTATACAAATAATGGAGATCCGCATAGTCAAAGATTGAAAGCTTCCTCCTTGTGTGGATAGCTTTTATTGTGCAGAGAGCTCTATTTGTGAATAGTTTTCATTGTGCAGAGAGCTTTCATTGTGTGGGTAGCGTTGTGTCGATAGCTTTCACTATGTTGAGAGATTAGTGTGAAGAGCTTTCATTGTGCAAAATATTTTTTCTTTCAATCTACGATTTCTCTCCACACTTTGCACAGACTTTAATCAATTACTTTTTTTATTAACAAGTGATTGTGCAGAGAACTTTGAGAAGAGAAATCCTATGTGGAGGAAGCGTGTGCAGAACTCTGTAATTAGGCACACTTCATTTTTTATTACTAACAGATTGTGTAGAGTGTGGAGAGCAGAGGTTCACACAGTAAAATCTTGAAGGCTTCATTCGCACAAAGAAATTCATAATTTAAGGAAACTTCTGAAGTTTACACACACAAAAATTGTCCATCACTGAATCTAAAAATACTTGCAGACACGCTTCATTTTTTAGAATATCACACAACGTGAGTAATTACTTTATTATTAATAGATTAGCGTAGGTCCAACAGTGATAAGTAAATAATAAGTAAATAAGTTGTTGGTTTAGAAGTTTAACTCAATTTGTAAATAAAATAATTAATTAAAAATTAATATTTTTATTTTTATTTTAGGATGATGATGATTAACGTCCACTAAGATCAATATGGCCTATCACACCTTAAGAAAGTAGGAGACTAACTAATATTTCTTAATATTCTATTTCTATCATCAAAAAGAAGGGAGAGAAGTGTTCTCAGATCACTATTGTTTTGTTGACTTAACAAGTCAAGAAGGTTGGCACTGTGGAAAAGGATTTAGAAATTAGAATAGATGTGAGTGAAAGCAAGGTAATCCAAGAGAAAGTGGTTTTCATCTTCAACCCTGTTAGTATCGCAAATGTGACACTCTTTCATCCCAAGGTGTTTTGGGAATTGACCAATGCCTAGTTTAAGTTCGAAGCTCATATGAATTAGTTCTTATCTTCATAACGTTCATTTTCTTCTTAGCACTAGTCAAGACAAAAAGATAATTCTATTTAGCAAGATTGGGGTTGATCAACTCCTTATAATACCTTAGCTTCCTTTTTCCTTCCAACTCCTTAATGTCCCTCAACTTATCTTTAAATTTGGAAGCAATAGTATTTTCAATACTATCCTTATTCTCTAAGATGATCTCCTCCTTTATCCCCCAATGGTCGAGCCAAGATTGGGAAATCTTATGTCAGCCTTGCTTGAGTCAAAGGTGGGTATTTTGGCTAGAGTTAGAAGTAATTTTTGGGAACCTCTTGGATTCCATGTTGTAAAACTTCTTCTTATACATCAGATACCAAAACATAGTCATGCTTTCAATGGGGGAAAGACTAGCTTCAATCAAGAGGATAGGATAGTGAGTATTTGCTTTTATCTTTAGGTTGTAGGTTATAAATTGTGTTTGGATCAACGATCTTCCTCCATGATTCCCTAGATATCCTACAGGTCCAAACCTCACATCCATATAATATAATAAGGGTAGTGAGAGCCTCAAAGAGGTACTTTTTTTACTTCATGCCCAAAGATCTATCGACTTACAATTATTTTCAAGATCATAATAAATTTTATAGTCTCCTATAATCCTTTTCTCAATGTTATAATTCTAGTTGAGTTGAAGATAAATGTCAATATGTAAATATTTGTATGAAGAAACCTTCTCCAAGTAATTGACATGGAATATTAAAATTAACATGTAATAGAAATAGAAATTGATATATATATATATATATATATATATATATATATATATATATATATATACTAAAATTGACATATATATGTGTGTGTGTGTGTGTGTTAGAATCATTGTATTAGACATTAACATGTCCACTGGAATGAACACATTTAGAAAATTGAAAAATACATTAAAATAAATTAATTAAAAATTTAATATAATTAATTTTTTTTTTTAAATGTAGTCTATTTGTTATACGTTTTGGAGGGTTTTCCGATATATTCTCCAGTGTAATTTTCCCAAAATATGGCAAGGATTTGTTGGAATCACAAGTTTGAGTTGTGAACTCTCCGCAATCCAAGTGCCCTGGAGTTTTTCAAGGTGTTAAATCCAACTATGATGTGAAAAACTCATTTTAAACAACAAAGATCAATGTTTGACAAAAAAAATCCACCAAAATCCTACCAAAAACTCCAAAATGTATAATAGTTAGACAGTTCCAAATGAAAATAGACATTGAAATTGAAATTGTAATTGGAATTAAATTTAAAATAGAAATAAAAGTTGAATAGAGATTGAAACTAAATAAGGTAGATTTTATTGACATGTATATTAAAATTAATGCAATTGACATGAACATTGAAATAAACAATTATATATACATATATATATATATATTGAAATTAAGGTGTCCACTAAAATTCACAACGATGTATATGTATATTGAATAAAAATACAATTTGACATGTATACGAAAATCAATGTATTAGAATTGAAAAAGAAATAGAATTTGACAATGAATATAATTTGAGATTGAAAAAGAAATTGAAATTGACATGGCCTTATAAATTGACATGTATACTAAAATCAATAATTATATACATATGTACATTTAATAGAATTGAAGTTGACATGTACATTGAAATCAATATAGTACAAATTGAATATCGATAATACATTTTTTGTGTTGAGGCTTATTTTTAACCTCAAAATTCCCTTAATGATTTAGTATTTGTAAGGACATTGCAAACAAGCAAAAGGATTCATATTTCAGAGTAAATATTCTTGCACAACTTAATAAACTAATTTCCTAGTTATGATGATTATGTCCTTGTTCATATCATTAATGCATACTATGCTTTCCATAATACATTTTGTTGTGTGTTCATTTCCATATATTCCTCTTCAATATTGAAAGTATATGGATGCTTAAATTGGAATGAACAAATAGTGTATCGTGTTCCATGGTAGAGCATCGAAGGCCAATTCCTCATGGTTCAGTGGTATTATGTGTTTTACAATATATATGAATTTTTATAATTGTTGTGCTTTCATGCTTTGCTCTCTCCCCCACTTATACCTAGTTTTTATTCCTAACGAAGCTCTAACTTTACTTTCAATTTTCTTTTATTTTTAGTGATAGGTTGTCCCCCTTGAAATTATTAAACACATTATTCATTATACCCAATAAACTAATTTCCTAGTTGTGATTATTCTTTCCTTGTTCATATCATTAATGCATGATATGTGTTCCATCATATGTTTTTCTTTATACTCATTTCCAGATATCCCTCTTCAATTTTGATATTTTATGGATACCTGAATTGGAATGAACAACTAATGTATCATGTTCCATGATAGAGCACCGAAGGTCGATTCTTCATGGTTCAGTTGCATTATGTGTTTTATATTATATGCATTTCATAATTGTTTTTATTTCATGCTTTGCCTCTCTTGCCCACTTATGCCTAGTTCATTCCTAACAAGACTCTAATTTAAATACTTTCAAATTTCTTTTATTTCGAGTGTTAGGTTGTCCCCTTGAAATTATTCATTATAGCCAATATATCTAAATCTCCATTGAAATCAAAATTACGCTAAGTATTAAGACAACACAATGTTTTTGGGAATAAATTTAAGTCTGTCTATTTCAAGTGTATAAGTTAGTTATCGATACCATTGTGTATTACCAGTACATCTCTTTCTAATTCAATACTAGGAAGTTCAAATCCAAAGTTATTTATGTCAATGATGTATAGCCTAGCCCTTTGATTACCGATCTTCAATGTCATTATTATTTAGAATTCACAATGTTATCCAATTTCATATATATAAGCTAGTATAATTCACTGCATTTATCTACCCAACTATAATGCTAGCATTCAAATTTAGTATGTTTTTGAATAGTTTTAAGGTTAAATGGATACAAGTAAATTGTAAATTGGATTTCAAGATTCCATGTATATAAATAACTAAATAAAATAAAAATAGATAAATATCAATCAAATTTAACCCTTAGATTTAGTGATTAGATAATGTAATGTCTCATGACATGGTAGGGAATAAGAGAAGTACATTACATAACTGCTAAACACTTAATTATTAACCACTACATTAAGATTACATTACATGCACCATTATTACATCATTTTATATAGGCATTTATTATTTTGTTTCTAAGTTTTTAATATGAATATTATCTCCAACAAGAACCATAATATTCAATTTATTAATATTTTAATATAAGAGTTAATGTATGTATATTAATTTTTTTTTATTATGCATGGTCTATAATCCAATATGGGGGAGATGTTAGTTCAACATTAAAATACTAGTGCAACCATATAGATTCAATGGCTGGTGAACGTCGATAGACATCAATCTATAATCCTTTGAGAACTTTTGAGGTGTAAAATGGGTCTCCTAAGAAAAATGTACAACCAAAATAAAATTTATAAGAACCAATACGATTCAAGATGATGATGTCAACAATGGGGGATGATTCATCATTTTTGAGGTAGAAAAGTAAAAAATTAAAAAAATAATAAAATAATAAAACTGTTTTTTCAACTTGTATTTTCAACTTATCTCCCTAAGGTTTTACTCAAATTTTGAGTGGGAATACTCATTGGATGCAAAATTTAATTCCTCATCCAAACAGTACCCATGTTGCTTACTTTTGATGCACGCTACTTCACGAAAAATGATAAATACATGAAAAATGTGATTGCAATTACGTTTTTTATGTATTTTTCATTTTTCGTGTAGCAGGGTCCATCGAAAGTAAGCAACATGTGTAATCCTTGGATGAGGAATCAAATTATGCATCCAACGAGTGTTCTCACTTGAAATTTGATTAAAACCATAGGGAAATAAGTTGAAAAATAGTTTTTCCTTTTTTCACTCTAAAATTTGATGATGTAATCTAACATTATTTTATTATTTCCAATATTATATTACGATTTCCTTAGGAGACCCATTTTAGAACTCAAAATTCCCCTAGTAAAGCATCAAAAAATTAAAATTTAAATATATTATATATATTATATATATAAATATATATATATAATATAAAATATATATAAATATATAAATAAAAATCGATTAAATTATAAACTTACTTTATTATTATTTATTAATTAAAAAAAATAATATTAATTAAATATATATACATAAGAAATAAAAATAAAAAGATATGTAACAAGGTTCTTACAAACACAAGCTAGCTAAGATGCAATCTCTCTATCACGTGTGTGTGAGAATGAGAAATTACATTGGGGTCAACTCTATCAAGAATATTAATTATCCAACTAAAATACACTATATACATAATAAGAAAATTATATACATGATACTACTACATAATATAAGCCGTGATCACCACAAATTTTAGTTGCCATTCATTTAATTATTATGTCTTTGGGTGGATACAATTCTATGTGAATAACCAATTATTTCAATCTTGAGCCATAATATTAATTAGAAAATAAAAATAAAAAAATGCACACCAAAAACTATCTCATATATATATAGATATATATAGTATTGGTTTAAGGTAAAAATATTATCTTAACTACACCATAATTTAATTGAGAAAATATCTCAACCAAACACCAAACTAGGAGCAATTTTAGTTGAACTAAATCTCTCAAAGCCAACTAATTAACAATCAAACAACTCACATAACAATTACATTTATGATGAGAAATACCACTCAAGATACACAATACAAGTAAGAGTTAAATCTCCAACACCCTCTCTTAACGAGTACTTTTTTTTTTATCTTCTTGTCTGACAAAGTCTTTACTACGTTCTCTAATCATTTTGGAAATCACTTAGATTGAACTCCATCAAGTTGTCTATTAACCTTTGTAAAGGTGTAGTTAACAAGTTAGATTCTTGAGTTCTGCTCCTGACCTCTCGAATCACAGATCTCCGAAATTTAGTTACTGAATAGCATTCACAAGTTGTCACATAACCTCACTAGCAGACCACTCTCATGTATTCAACAATTAATGAGGGGTCCTTCCCTAGATCCATAACTTCCATCCATGTTGAGCTTTACATCCACTTGATCTCTTAAAAATGTATAGTTTCTTTAGACCACAATCAATTCCCTATTTGCAATCATTGAACTACTAGTATTTCTATGGACGTACTTCCATCTATGAGATACATGGGTGCCAACCACTGTACTCACCATTTATCTAGGAAAATAACCTAGATATTGAATGTACTATAGTCAATATTAAAACATGACATATCTAATTGTAGAAATTCATCATCATCGATTTTGCAAACAAACTTGTAATAGTTTAAAGAAAATTTATTACTAATTAATATCATTGCCCCCCTTACAAAACACACTGCTAACAACATAACATCCTATAGAATAGAACATCCATGTAATCCTACTAGTCGTGTTATAAACTCATGCTCTTCCCATATGGCCTTCCACATTGGTAGTAAACCACTTTTAATCCAATCAAATGGCAGTGATCTAGAGAGCCTTAGTGCCAACAATAATTCCGCACATGGTGGTAGCTATGAAATTTGAGGGATGAAGTCGAATCCTTTTGGGTAGATCATCGTAACTGAGATCCTCATTTGCACAAGCACAGATACATAGTAGATTGGGAAGAAGTACATGTTATTACATTTGAATTGCATTGTGTTTACTTGCTGCGAAGACACAGACGTAGACACTGATGCACTAAAATTCTTTCAAAACATGTGAGTCTACAGAGCATCTGTGATGGCTTCTTGAATGGTTTGACATCATGGGAGATGGATTGGGACCATTCACTAAAAGAGAAATGACATTAAAGCAATTTTGAGGTCAAAAATGAGCCTCAAAACAAATATGTACAACATCAACTTTATAAGAAACAATAGGATTAAAGATGATGATGCCAACCATGAGGGATGATTCACCATTTTTGGAGTAAAAAAGTAAAAAGATTAAAAAATAAAATAAATAAATAAACTAATTTTTCAACTTGTAATTTCAACTTATCTCCCTACCATTTTACTCAAATTTAAAGTGGAAGCGCTCATTGGATGCAGAATTTAATTCATCATCCAAGGAGTAGCCATGTTGCATACTTTCAATGGACCCTGTTACATGAGAAATGAGAAATATATGAAAATGTGATTGCAATCACGCTTTTTTTATGTATTTCTAATTTTTCGTGTAGCACGGTCCATCAAAAGTATGCAACATTGGTACTTATTGGATGAGGAATTAAATTCCGCATCCAACGAGTTATCCCACTCAAAATTTGAGTAAAATTGTAAGGAGATAAGTTGAAAATACAAGTTGAAAAAATAATATTTCTTTTCCCTCTAAAATTTGATGATGTAATCTAACATTATTTTATTATGTCCACTATTATATTATTGTTGGAATCACAATTTTTGTTACACCAAATGATGCAAGGGCATTCAGCTCAGAAATGTCATTGTATTTTAGTAGACATAAGGGGGTCTTGTGTTTTAAGGAAGTTGGTTTCCTAAGTGTTAAAATTAATGTAATTATTTAGGCTTTTGAGTGATTTTAATGAGAATAGGAATTAATTAAGTATTGTGAGGCATATTTGTAAATGTTCTCGAATGTTGGAGAACATGAGATATTTAGGATAGTTGAAAGGTTGGGAATCAGTTGTAAATCTTCGATTAGGAGTTGGTTTCATGATTTGTGGATTAAAGAGGATCCTTAGGGATAAAGATGAGATTTTAGGATTTTGTTGAGAAGTTTATTGAACTAAACTAGGAATTGGTTATAGAATCCTTTTGTATAAATGTAAGCCAAAAAGGCAGAGAAAAATTTAGTCAGGTTAGATAGTTAGCTGGTTAGCTAGTTAGAGGTTGTGAGTTAGAGGTTTGATTGTAAGCCTACAGGCAGTTAGGAAAATAGAGGCCACTGATACAAAAGATCAGGCCAAGGAGAGAGTTCTTGTGTAAATACTTATTTATTAATACAAACAACTCGATTCTGAGTTTATGTTTGTGTATGGAGTAATTTAGTTATAATCTGTGTGTGAACTAGAGTAAATTTTGTGTAACAGAGATTGCGGGTGGAGTTCGAGTAGAACACAGAGAAGAAATGATATGAAGGATCGTATTGGATTGCTTGAATCCATTCGAAGGATCACAATCAAGATTCAGGAGTGACTTAAGAGTATGCGGAGTTAAATCAAGAGGGAGTTATGTTGCAGGGCAACTAAATACTGAAAACCCTGAAGAAACCCAAAACCACGGAAACACTGAGAAGTATGGGGAATGGCATAAAAACGAAGTAGAGGTAAGGACGAAGAAATGAGGTGATGATGCACAGGGGCTGTTGGATCTATGAGATCAAAGAACAAGGTTGAAGGTGATGGGCAATCAAGATTAATTCATGCAACATAAAGTAAAAGAAATGAACGGCAAAGATTAAACCTAAGAGTTAGCAGAAGAGGAGAGTGGTTTCCTTAGGCGGAAGTGGTTTTCGCGCGACATCAAAACCATAAGTGGTTCCCAGAAAACGGACCCAATCAATGTATGAACCATCTCTTAATTGAGTTGAACTCCTGAGGAGATCGGACTGTCCATTGAATCTGAGATCGGACGGATATCGTGTGCTAAGCAAGTACGGAGGAATCTTTGAAAAACAAACCAATGAGCTTTTATTCAACGAGATTAAATCTTGTTGAGATCTGGTGATCAATGATGGGACCAGCCCAACACTGTTCGAACTTTAGGCAATTAAAATGATTATTTGGGTGATTATATGATTGGGTAGATATTATGGTTGTGATTACATGTGTGAGGATCAAACCATTGAATATTTTGGAAACGGATTAGGTGGCATTCAATTACACAATTAACTCTGTGTACTCGCCTTGGGTCGTGTTTCCCGCTCCTTGCTATGCCAAAACTCTTCGTTCGTCATTCACCTGGTCATTTTTCATTGGGCTTGCCGAGGGTTTGTTTTGCTGTGCTCTGTGAGTTTGAGTATGCAGCTTTGCTACAAGTTCTGGGCACGCCTCTTGGTGACTTCTATCCTGGTTCCTTTATGTCTGCGTGGTTGTTCTCTAGCTTGGTTCGTTGGGTAGTTGTGGTTTTTCCTGTCATCGCCTGGGTAAGTGGTGCTCTGTTATTGTTTGTTTTCCTGCTGTTGGCTCAACAGGTTGTCGTGTTCTGAGTTATGTGCTGGTATTTCATGTTCTTGTTGGAAACTCAGTGGTTGGCTTACATCCAGGCTCGAAACGATGGCGTCCTTCCATCGTCGGCTTCAAATGCAGGTAGCCCTCTTTCCTTGATTCAATTTGTGGTTTTATTTCCTCAGCTTCTAACCTTGTTTGCTCCTTTTTCTCCGCAGTTGGTCGAAAATCGTGGGTGGAAAGTTTGTCCTCGGCTCTCGCTGCAATTCCTCGGGTAAATTAAATACAACTTCCGTTATTTACTTCTTTTTAGGCTCTGTAATTTCGCTTCTATGACAACATGACTCTAACACCTGTGTGTCGGTTGTTGTGCAGGTGTTAAGGGTTTGCGGTTGGGGGTCTTGGCAATGTATGTTTCGCTCTTGTCCGGTAGGCTCTGTTTCATGAATTTCATTCAGTCCTCGTTCTGTTTTTAAATTAGGCCTTCTGGTCATGTGGGTTTGTCACCCTCGGTGCTTGTCAATTGACTCTCATTGTGAGTAGTGTCCTGTCGCATTGGTGGTCTGGGCTTCCACTATCTGGTGATTTCTTTGACTGTAATTTCCTATGTATGAACGCAATTTTTCAAAACCCTGACGTACGGTTTGTCATCCACGGGCTTATGCGTCTATGGCTATGTATGAAACGGTTTTTGAAACCCTCACCTAGGGTTTATCGTCCACTGGCTTTATGCTTGTCTGGGCTTTATCTTGTAGTGCTACTATGGATTGTTATATACTTGTTTTTGCAATTTGAAAGAGAAAAACTTCAGGAAATAAAATTGGTTCGATTTACCTGAATGTCATTTATGTAATTATGCCATCATTCTTTTGGTTTACTTCGGATTCTCCTCCTGGACTGCAATTATTGTTTTTCAGTTTGCTTGTGATGTTTAATACGAACATGCGAGAACGTTGTAGGTGCTCTAGTAATTTGTTTAACAATCAATTTAAAAGAATAATGGAAATTTCGTCTAGCCTATGGGTGCTTGGCCCGTACTAGAAATTGGTTGTGTCACTCCTTTTCTGTCTTCATTGTTTGCTTCAATAGAAATGTAAGCCCTCGTTCTGGCATCTGCTCTTCTGTCTCGTTGTTAGGACTGGTTCTTTTTTCTCAGGAAAAACAAAAAGAATTAAACACAATGGTCTGTGTATAGTAGGTTGTATGCTCAGATGCTCATTAATTAGAAAGCACAATAAAAATATAGTAGGACATAAAGATGGACTGAATTGATTTCTCTATTATTGATATTATTCGAGTGCAAGAAGTGTTGAACCCTTTACATGACTTTCGTTGTTACATTTATATGTTTCTTGTTCACAGTTAATGAAACTGTACAGTTACTTTTCAGTTGTAGACTTTACAGTTACATGGCTATTAATCATTCGGTTCTGTCCTTATGACAAGATTTTCCTTTTAGACACATTTGTCTTTTCCTTTTAGAATAAGAGGACAATTATTAATCCATGGTTTATTAGAAATAGACAAGTAAATAACCCTAACCGATCAAACTACCTTTGACTAATCTAGAGATTAAGATAAAAATAAAAATCCTACCTCCTATTCTGACAAACTAACATAAAAGACAAATAAAATGTTAACTCAACTTTTCAACCTGGAAGAGACCGACACCCGGTCATGGTGCCTGAGCTGGATGCTCCTGCATCAGGCTCCCGGGCAAAAGAAAATCATTACTCCGGTCCATGAGCTCCTCAACTGAAGAACCTGTCTGCTCAATCTGCCTGGCATCAAGCCACGAACTGTCCTCAATAGGATGTTTCTTCCACTTGACCAGGTATTGTAGATACTCCTTCCGCCGAGTTCGTTTGGCCACCTAAGTGTTGAGAATGCATTCGATCTCGAGAGGCTGAACGTAAGGCATCTATCTCATCCAAGATTCTCCTCCATCTTGGGTATTCCATGTAGGCCGCGTGGTTCTATCTTCTTCCTTTTCTTCTGGGTCAACCGTGTAGGGGAACAGCTCTGCTACATTAAAGATAAGTGAAATGCCTATTCCGGGTGGCAACTGTATCTCATAGGCGTTCGCCGAAAATTTCCGGAGGACTTTGCACGGTCCTATCTTCTTATACTTTAACTTATTGGATGCACCCCTAGGGAAGCGTTCCTTGCGCAAATGAGCGAGGACTTCATCCCCCACATTAAATTGTACTTCCCTTCTCTTCAAATCTTCTCGTTTTTTATACTTTAGGTTGTTATCTTGCAATTTCATTTTTACCTGCTCATGCAAATCTCTCATCGCGTTAGCGAAATCTTCTCCATCTGTGCTTCACCTTTCTTGCAGTCCAAGATCCTGCAACTCATGCACTCCGCGAGGATGCATGTCGTACAGGATCTGAAATGGACTGAAGCCTGTGATGCGATTAGGCAAGTCATTATGAGCGAACTCTGCCTGTGCAAGCACTCGATCCCACATCCGTGAATTCTCTCCAACCAAGCTTTGTAGCAGGTTTCCCAGACTCCTGTTTACAACCTCTGTTTGTCTGTCAGTTTGCGGGTGATAAGCAGCGCTGTAACTCAGCTGTGTATCCATTTTCTTCCGCAGGGTACACCAAAAGTGCCCTGTAAACTTCACATCCCTGTTTGAAAGGATAGGCTTAGGCAACCCATGTGACCTGACAATCTCTATGAAAAACAAGTGGGCCACGTGAGTGGCATCACTGGTTTTTCTACAAGGGATGAATTGCGCCATCTTCGAGAATCTGTCCACCACTACCATCACCAAATAATAACCTCGTTGTGTTTTAGGTAGACCCAAGACAAAGTCTAAGCTAACTAAGTCCCACGGCCTACCTGAAACAAGTAACGGTGCGTACAGTCCCATATTTTGACTGTGACCCTTCGCCAACTGGCACACTTTACATCTGGCCACAAATCGTTGTACATCCCTCCACATCTTTGGCCAAAAGTAGAAATGACTGAGCTGCTCGAGTGTCTTGTCCATGTCGAAATGTCAAGCCAGACCTCCACTATGCTTCTCCCATATAATATTCTCTCTCATCGAGCAGTCAAGTATGCATAGCTGTCCTCCCTTAAATAGCAGTTTCTCTTGTAAGTTGTAGTCCAACCATGGATTTTTATCTCTCACCAAGGGATTCTGACATGCCTCATAGGCCTCCTTAAAATCTGTATCAGTTTGGTATAAATCTCTTAAGTGCTCAAAACCCAGCACTTGCACAGTACTCTCTTGCAGAAGTAAATCTCTCCTACTCAGTGCATTCGCCACCTTGTTGACCTACCCGCTGATATGTTTCAACACGAAGTTGAAATTCTGTAAATACTCCAACCATTTGGTGTGTTTTTGGTTCAACTTGTGCTGCTGCATAACATATTGTAGTGCAGAATTATCTGAAAACAGCACAAATTCGTTTCCCAACAGATAATGCCTCCAGTGTTTTAATGCCTGTATAACAACGTAGAACTCCTTGTCATAAGACGAATATTTATGTCTGCTTTCATTTAGCTTCTCACTGAAGAATGCCACAGGCTTATCCTCTTGGCTAAGTACAGCTCCAATAGTCTTACCGCTAGCATCACAGCAAACCTGAAAAAAGCTTCTTGAAGTCTGGCAATCTCAGGATCGGCCTCTCAATGATCTTTCTCTTTAATAGCTGGAAACTTCTCTCCACTACATCCATCCATAGAAAAGGTTGACTGGCATTTTTAATGGTGTCCAACATAGGTGCACAAATTTCGCTAAAATTCCTTATGAATTTCCGGTAAAAACTCGCTAGTCCATGAAAGCTACGTACCTCAAATAATTTTTTTGGAGATGGCCAATTAACTATCACCACATCCTTCTCCGGATCCATCTTCGATTCGTTTTATGCTATTACAAAGCCCAAATAAATCAATTCTATCTGCAGAAAAGTACATTTCTTCAAATTTATTAGTAGTTTATTCTGCTGTAATTTTTCCAGCACTTTCCGAACGTGTTGAAGGTGCTCCTCCCTTGTCCTGCTGAGAATTAGTATATCGTCCAGGTACACTATCACAAATTTTCTGATGTACTCCTTCAGCATATCGTTCATTAACCTCATAAATGTACTGGGCACATTGCTCAGTCCAAATGGCATGACCAGCCATTCATACAGTCCCTCATTCGTCTTAAAGGTTGTCTTCCATTCGTCCCCCTCTCGTATCCGGATTTGATGATACCCGCTCTTCAAGTCTATCTTAGAGAAATACGTTGCCCCGCTTAAACAATCCATCATGTCATCCATCCGTGGCAGTGGAAACCTGTACCGGATGGTGAGACAGAAACTTCTTGATATACAGAAGATATATATATAAATATTTTATTAATAAATGAATTGACAGATGATGATGATTACAAATGGGGTTCCTGGCTTATATACCGTCATGGACACCCTTTGGGGAAAGGGCATGATCTTATGATCATTTCCTTTCGTCTAATTTAACTAAAAATTAAATAATAAACCTAATCTAACTAATTTTTACATAACATTGCCTTCCTCTCGAAAGAATGCTTTGTACTCAAAGCATACGTAACAAAGGATGTTGTTGATAAAATGCTTCATTCTCCCAAGAAGCTTCTTCTTCAGGTAAGTCCCTCCACTTGATCATAAATTCCTTGATAGTACGATATCGAAGCTTTCTTTCTCTAGTAGACAAAATACCTTCTGGTTCTAAAATGACTCTTCCCTCATCATCTAGGGATAGAAGTGTTGTTTGCGCTATTTGATTGTTACCTAGTGCCCTTTTAAGGCAAGATACGTGGAAGACGTTGTGAACACGACTTGTCTCTGGAAGGCTTAAACCATACGCAACTTGGCTAATCTTTTTGTTGATTTGATAAGGTCCATAAAACTTTGGCGCCAATTTATTTTTTTCCTTTCTATTTTAAGGATAATTGTTTGTATGTTTGGAGCTTAACAAATACCCATTCTCCAACTTCAAACTCTCTTTCGGTTCTGTTACAGTCTGCTTGTTGCTTCATACGATTCCTTGCATTATTCAGGTTTTCTTTTAATATTTGGATGATTTTTTGGGTTTCTTCTAGTTGATCTTTAACAGCGGGTAGATTTTTCTGGACAATAGCTAGATCCTTCCATTTCGGGGGTTCATACCCATATAGAGCTTCAAATGGTGTCATTTTTGCTGATGTATGATAAGTGGAATTATACCACCACTCAGCAGGATGTAACCATTAAGCCCATTTATTTTGTTTTTCTATAGTGTAGCAACGTAGGTAGGCCTCCAAACATTTATTGACAACCGCCATTTGTTTGAGGGTGATAAGCGGAACTCATATTTAGGTAGGTTCCTATATGGTTGAACAATTCCTTCCAGAAATTACCTTTGAACTTGGCATCTCTATCACTCACAATGACTTTCTGAAAATCGTGTAACTTATATATATTTTTGCAAAATATTTCAGCAATTTCTTTTGCTGAGTATGACTTCTTTATTGCCATAAAGTGAGCATATTTGGTGAGTTTGTCGACTACTACGAAAATCTTGTCCTTGCCTTCAAATACTGGTAATCCTTCGATAAAGTCCATCGAGATTTCTTCCCATTTCTGATTTGGAATGTTTAAGGGGTCAAGTAATCCTGGTGTCGTAATATTTTCACTTTTATTCCTTTGACATGTGCCACACTCTACTACATACTTCTGAATATCACGATTCATTCCCTTCCAAAAGAAGGATTGACGTGCATTGTAGAGAGTCTTAAAGAATCCTACATGTCTAGCTGACGGTGAGTCATGTAATTCCTTGATTATCTTAAACTTAAACTTGGAATTTGTATTTAAATAGATTCTTCCCTTCTACCATAGGATATCATTCTTCCACTTAAATTTTGAGTTGTTGGGAAGGTTATTGATTATTGTTGTTATTTCTGGATCCTTGGCATACTCACTTCGAATTTCGTTAAGCCACTCAGGGACAGCAACCGAAATTACAAGTAGTGTTGGTTCTTCATCTTTCCTGGATAAGGCATCTGCTACTACATTGTCTTTACTTCTTTTATGTAGTATTTCCAAGTCAAAAGCGGCAATTTTTTCAATCCATTTTTGTTGTTCTTCGAAAAAGTGTTTTTTGTTGAAGGAGATGCTAGAGACTGTTATGGTCTGTTCGAATAGAAAACTTACTTCCCAAAAGATATTGCCTCCACTTAGCTAGTGCGTGCATGATAGCGAGCATTTCTTTTTTGTATGTGGATTTGAGGCGTTCTCTTTTGTTGAGCTTCCTACTTTCAAAAGCTATTGGATGTCCTTGTTGAATTAATACTGCACCTATACCAAATCCAGAAGCATCACACTCAATGATAAATGGTTTAGAAAATTCTGGTGTTGCTAATACGGGAGCATTAGACATAATTTCCTTTAATTTTTCAAAACACCTTCTTGCTTCCTCATCCCATAGAAACGAATTCTTCTTTAAAAGAGTTGTTAGAGGTGCAGTTATATGTGCATAGTTTTTAATAAATCTTCAGTAATATCCAGTCAAACCTAAGAACCCTCTTAGCTTGGATATATTAGCAGGTTTGGTCCATTCTTTTATAGCTTTGATTTTGTTAGGGTCCACCTTTACGCCTTCATGGGATATAATGTGTCCAAGATATTCTACTTCTTCCTTTCTGAAGGTGCATTTGGATTTTTTTGCGTAAAATTAGTGTTCTTTAAGTAGTGTAAGAACTTTGTCCAAATGTTGCAAGTGCTCCTTCCAAGTTTTACTGTAAATTAGAATATCGTCAAAAAATACTAATACAAACTTTCTGGGATGTGGGCGAAATAATTCGTTCATAGTTGCTTGAAACGTTGTTGGTGCATTGGTTAATCCAAACAGCATTACTTTAAATTCATAGCGACCTTTGCGTGTTCGGAATGTCGTTTTTGGTATGTCCTCTAATCTGATTATAATTTGGTAGTACCCTGATCTTAAGTCCAATTTTGAGAAATACCTTGCGCCATGTAGCTCATCCAACTTTTCGTCGATAAAGGGGATTGGGAACTTGTTTTTAATTGTTATTTTGTTTAATCCCTTATAGTCAATACATAGCCTAAATGACCCATCTTTCTTCCTTACCAACACCACTGGAGCAGCGTAAGGACTTTTACTTTTCGAGATGATTCCACACTTTAAGAGGTCTTGGATTAATCTCTTGATTTCTATCTTTTGGTGATGTGGATATCAGTATGGCTTGATGTTGACCGGGTCTGATCCTGCCTTGACTTCTATTGTATGCTCAATTTCCCTATTAGGCGGCATCTTCATAGGTAGGTCTTGAAATACTTTTTCATGTTTCCTAATTAGATCTTGTATCTCTGGTGACTCTTCAGTGGTCATCTTCGCAGATAACATTTCTAACTAATGACATTGTACTACATAAGCAGGTGCTCCCTTTTGAATCATCTTCATCATCTGTGATGATGATACAATTTGATTTTCTAGTGCTTGGAATCCGTGTAATTTGTACTTCTGACCTCCCCATTTGAATTTTATAAACTGTACTTGGTGGTTGGCGGCATAAGTACCTAAAGTTCGTAACCACTAGATACCTAAGATTACATCTACTCCTCCTAATGGTACTGTGAAAAACGGAGACTCTAAATTGAAGTCTTGAATCTACAATTTAACCTTATGGCATTTCCCCACCTTTTCAATCTTCTTACCGTCAGCTACCATCACCTTCATGTTTGGTAAAGGAAATGAAAAAATATTAAGTCTCTTTGCCATGGTTGCATCTAAAAAATTGTGTGTGCTACCAGAGTCGATGAGAACCACTACGTTGTTCTTCTTTATGTGTCCTTTTAACTTTAAGGTTTCAGGTTGTGATATACCTGTCATGGCTGATAATGACACTTGCGGAATACTTTAGTCATCTAATTCTGGTGAGAATTCTAGGGCATCTTCTGTTTCTTCTATGTCAGAATCTTCACTGGTTGAATCATTGGTTGCTTCACAATTATATAGGTTCTTTGGTTCTTTTCCTTTAGAACACCTATGCTTGGGGTCCCACTTCTCACCACAGCGCTTGCATTTACCCTCTTTTATCCTTTGCGTTTCCACATTAGATTTTTCATCTTCGCATCGATGTGGTGGAACATATCTTGTATTTTTTGCATCCGCATACTGAGATGTTCTTCGTCTTGAATATGTTTTTTCGGATTTTGACCAAAATATTTGTTCGAATTTCTTTTCGGCTGTTTTTGCTTTTCGTCTTACTACTTCTATTGATGAAATGTCATGCATTTCAAGTTCTACTTGTAAATGGGTTTTGAGCCCCGAGATGTATGATTGAATTAGACGAGATTCTGATAACCCAGGTACTCGTGTTACTAAGGTCTTCCACTCTTGAGTGTATTCGTCCACACTTCCTTTTTGTCATAACTTGATGAGTTTTGAAAAAAACTCTTCTTCTCTTACACCTTGGAATCTTTTAAAGAATGCATCTTTAAATTCTCTCCAGCTAATGATGTGTGTTGTTTTTTTCCACCACATATACCAGTTATATGCTTCTCCTTCCATTTTCATGGATGCATGCCTAAGCTTTTCGTCATCGTCATTGATGTCATATAGCTCAAAGTACTCTTCTGCTTTATTTATCCATGCAACATTGTTCTTTTCGTTTCCATCAAATTTAGGCATCTCGACTTTTTCCCTTCGCTGGTATGTTGCTAATGGTTGAGCGAAAAAAGGGTGTTGATTAGTAAAAGTATCCCAAAGTTGCTTGTTTGTAAGGGCTGTGTTACTTGGTTCTTGGTGGGGTGTCGCTGATTTTTTTGGGGATTCAACCTTTTCATGAGACTCTGTTGACTTTGTTGAATCTGATGAGATGTGTTCTTGATTCTCTTCACTTTCTTTTAATAGTTGTTTGGGTGTACAATTCGACCTTTTACACAGAAGTTTCAGCATTGTTAAGGCATCTCTAATGTTTACTTCTGTTTGGACATGTTGATTTTCCATCTTTATTTCTATTCGATTTGTCGTATTGTGAAGATTTTTGATTTCGTCAGCATGCTCCCCAAGCTTGATCTGGAATTCATTTAATCTTTCACTGACCTCGTCGTGGTTGTTATTTATCTTATGTTCTGAATCCAACATTTTTTTTTGAAAATCCACCATCGTCATTGTCGACATCGAGCGGTTTTGCGGGGGCATGTATTTATCTGCCAGCTTAAATAATAATTTTTTTCTTTTTTTAATTAATTAATTAAAATATTATTTTAATTAATTAATATTATTCACATATATGTAATAATTTTTTTTTTATATTACATAGTTTTAATTCTATATAATTATTAATTAACATATAATGTGATATGTAATATATATATATATATATAATAATATTATATATATATATATATATATATATATATATATTAATTGAATGAATGGACAGTCACGTCCCAACGGAAACGTCACGTTCCGTTGACTGTTTGAATCTTCTCGTCGGACAAGGATGCCGCAGATAATAAAAAAAAGGTGATCTTACAGCGTTATCACTGCATATGGACTTTCAGTGCACAACTCACCGCAGGTATAAAACAAACGTCGGAATTTGTTGGTTCAGCACAGATAGATAACGGGACCTTCTACATCATTACCCACAGAGCCCATGCAGTCGAACAGGGATCAACCTTCAGCGTTAATTATTGAGGCTCTCTCCGTCACCGCGTAAGTCACTGCAAATAAAACGAATGTCGAAATTTAGAGTTATCACCACAGGTAGAAAAAAAAAATGACACTCAAACTTGGGTTGGAAATCACAACGTTTGGTTCAGCGTATCCGCAGAGCCCACGCAATGGAACCGTCGTACGATGCAAGCTTCCCGTTGACTCAATGTGTCACTCCAGGTAAATTACGCACAGCCCCACATGCTTGCTGTTATATGGAAGACCCATGGGGGCCAGATGGTCAGCAAAATTTGTGGGTGTTACCAGTCTCGTGTTGGCTCTGGTACCAGATGAGACAGAAACTTCTTGATATACAAAAGATATATATAAAAATATTTTATTAATAAATGAATTGACAGATGATGATGATTACAAATGGGGTTCCTGGCTTATATACCACCATGGACACCCTTTGGGGAAAGGGCATGATCTTATGATCGTGTCCTTTCGTCTAATTTAACTAAAAATTAAATAATAAACCTAATCTAACTAATTTTTACATAACATATGGCGATTTTGTTGATGGCCCTCGAGTCTGTGCACATCCGCCACTCTCCTCCCTTCTTGGGAGCGAGAACCGTTGGGACTGCGCAAGGGCTCAAACTTTCCCTTATCAATCCTTTATCTAGCAGTTCTTACACCTACTTCCTAATCTCTTCATTGTCCTTGGGGCTCATTCGGTATGCCGCTTTGTTCGGCAAACTAGCTCCAGGTATGAAGTCAATATGATGACTTATGCTTCTTTTGGGGGGTAACTTATCTAGCAAGTCATCCACCATTATATCCGTAAATTCCTGCAACATTTGCTGGATTTTTGTAGGTAAATCTGATACCTCTGTATGCAACAACACTGTTTTTGCTCTCTTTACAACTGCATAACCCATCTCACCGTCCTCAACTTGTTTCAGAAACTGTTTTCCACTAACCAACAATGCTCTTGGTTCACTTGTCCCTGTTGTCCCTTCCTCTTTGATGGGCACAAGCGTATGCTTGATTCCATCCTTGACAAACTTATAACAGTTCGTCAATCCATCATGTACCACCTTCCTGTCGTACTGCCAAGGCCTGCCTAGCAGTATGTGACATACATCCATCAGCATGATGTCACAAACAACTTTATCCTTATATCTGCCTATTTGAAACTCCACCTCGCACTGTTCATCCACCAACAACTGATGGCCTTTTTGCAGCCATGAGACTTTGTAAGGGGTGGGATGTTTCAAGCGCTTCAATTCCAACTTTTCCACCATCTTTGTGGACACCAAGTTATCTGTACTACTGCTGTCAATAATTAACTTACAACACTTACCACGTGACTTACAAACTATTCTAAACAAAGCCTTCCGTTGTGTTTGTTCGGTGACCTCCTTGGCTGGTTTTAACAACACCTTGTTCAGCACCAGGGCTTCCTCTGTCTCTGGAGCATTTTCTGCTTCTTAGGGAGGTGCCGCTGCTTCCTCTGGTTGTGCAACATATGCACCCCTCTGTCCAGCATGATCTGCCTCTAGACATTCAAATGATCGGTGTTCCCATTTGTGACACCTGTAACATTGATAACCAGCCCCTCTACCTCGGCCATTTCCCCTGCCTCGCTCGGATGACCTACTGCCTCTCACATTATCACCTCTGTCTATTGATCCAGAAGCTTTGGAACTACTACCTTCCTCATTACTATTAGCAGTCCACCCTCTGCCATATGACTGGCCTTTTCCCCTGCCAACTCCTCATCCTCTCCGGGCATTCTGCCTTCTAGTAATTTTCTCTTCAACTTTCATCGCACTCTGATACGCTTCTTCAGTGTTCTTCGGAGATAAAATACTAATTTCCTCTAAAATTTCTAGTCTTAAACCATTTACGTACTTGGCTGTCCTTTCCGCAGTATCCTATGTATATCCGGCTCTTAAGTTCACTTGATAGAACTCCTCCGTGTACTCCCTTACCATCATTCCTTTTTGTTTCAGATTCTGCACTTGCGTGTGTAGTGCAATCTGATAGTCTTTCGGTAGAAATCTGCCCTTCAGCTCGGCCACCATCCTTGACCAAGTTTTAATCAGCAACTTGTTCAATTTCTTTCTCTCCTTCTGGACACTATCCCACCACAGGGTTGTGTGTCCCTTCAATTTTGTCGCAGCGAACCTAACTCTGCGGTCTTCACTGACTTCCTCACACTTGAAATACTTATCCATCTCGTTAATCCAATCCAATAGAACCTCTATGGACAGGCTGTCATCATAGGTTGGGAGTTCTAGTTTGGATTTGTTGCTTGCCACTAAAACAGACCTCAATAATCTCACTTCTGGGGTCTCGCCTTCCGGTCCATCTGTTGCTGCTTCAGTTTCCTCTTCGCTGTCATCGCCTACCTTCGGGTCTCTTCTTCTCCCTGCCTCTACTGCCTCCAAACAGGCAGTAAGAATTCTGATCTCCTCTCTCAGTCCTTCCTCTGCTATCCTTCGAGCACCTCTGCCGTGACCTTGCCTTCCTCTCTCCATTTCTTCAATCAATTTCCCTTGCTCTAATACCACTATGATGGGACCAACCCAACACTGTTCGGACTTTAGGCAATTAAAATGATTATTTGGGTGATTATATGATTGGGTAGATATTATGGTTGTGATTACATGTGTGAGGATCAAACCATCGAATATTTTGGAAACAGGTTAGGTGGCATTCAATTACACAATTAAGTCTGTGTACTCGCCTCGGGTCGCGGTTCCCACTCCTTGCTATGCCAAAACTCTTCGTTCATCGTTCACCTGGTGTTGGGATTGCCGAGGGTTTGTTTTGTTGTGCTCTGCGAGTTTGAGTATGCAGCTTTGCTACAAGTTCTGGTTGCGCCTCTTGGTGACTTCTATCTTGGTTCCTTTATGTCTGCGTGGTTGTTCTCTGGCCTGGTTCGTTGGGCAGTTGTGGTTTTTCCTGTCGTCGCCTGGGTAAGTGGTTCTCTGTTATTGTTTGTTTTCCTGTTGTTGGCTCAACAGGTCGTCATGTTTCGAGTTATGTGCTGGTATTTCATGTTCTTGTTGGCAACTCAGTGGTTGGATTGCATCCAGGCTCGAAACGATGGTGTCCTTCCATCCTCTGCTTCAAATGCAGGTAGCCCTCTTTCCTTGATTCAATTTGTGGTTTTCTTTCCTCAGCGTCTAACCTTGTTTGCTCC
Source organism: Pinus taeda (assembly GCA_000404065.3). Lineage (NCBI taxonomy): Eukaryota > Viridiplantae > Streptophyta > Pinopsida > Pinales > Pinaceae > Pinus > Pinus taeda. The sequence goes on from APFE031363654.1 coordinate 124,191, forward strand.
TTTGTCTCCGCAGTTGGTTGAAAACCGTGGGTGGAAAGTTTGTCCTCGGCTCTCACTGCAATTCCTCAGGTAAATTAAATACAACTTCTATTATTTACTTCTTTTCAAGCTCTGTAATTTCACTTCTGTGACAATGTGATTCTAACACCTGTGTGTCGGTTGCTGCGCAGGTGTTGAGGGTTTGCGGTTGGGGGTCTTGGCAATGTATGTTTCGCTCTTGTCCAGTAGGCTCTGTTTCATGAATTTCCTTCTGTCCTCGTTCTGTTTTTAAATTAGGCCTTCTGGTTGTGTGGGTTTGTCACCCTCGATGCTTGTCAATTGACTCTCACTGTGAGTAGTGTCTTGTCGCATTGGTGGTCTGGGCTTCCACTATCTAGTGATTTCTTTGACTATAATTTCCTGTGTATGAATGCAATTTTTCAAAACCCTCACCTAGGGTTTGTCGTCCACAGGCTTATCTGTCTATGGCTATGTATGAAACGGTTTTCGAAACCCTCACCTAGGGTTTGTCGTCCACTGGCTTTATGCTTGTCTAGGCTTTATCTTGCAGTGCTACTATGGATTGTTATATACTTGTTTTTGCAATTTGAAAGAGAAAAACTTCAGGAAAGAAAATTGGTTCGGTTTACCTGAATGTCATTTATGTAATTATGTCGTCGTTCTTTTGGTTTACTCTGGATTCTCCGCCTGGACTGCAATTATTGTTTTTCGGTTTGCTTGTAATGTTTCATACGAACATGCGAGAACATTGTAGGTGCTCTAGTAATTTGTTTGACAATCAATTTAAAAGAATAATGGAAATTTCGTCTTGCCTGTGGGTGCTTGGCCCATACTGGAATTTGGTTGTGTCACTCCTTTTCTGTCTTTGTTGTTTGCTTCAATATAAATGTAAGCCCTCACTCTGGCCTCTGCTCTTTTGTCGTGTTGTTAGGACTGGTTCTTTTTCTCAGGAAAAACAAAAAGAATTAAACACAATGGTCTGTGTACAGTAGGTTGTCTGTTCAGATGCTTATTAATTAGAAAGCACAATAAAAATACAGTAGGACATACAGATGGACTAAATTGATTTCTCTGTTATTGATATTATTCGAGTGCAAGAAGTGTTGAACCCTTTAGATGACTTTCGTTGTTACATTTATATGTTTCTTGTTCACAGTTAATAAGACTGTACAGTTACTTTTCACTTGTAGACTTTACAGTTACATGGATATTAATCATTCGGTTTTGTCCTTATGACAAGATTTTCCTTTTAGACACATTTGTCTTTTCCTTTTAGAATAATAGGAAAATTATTAATCCATGGTTTATTAGAAACAGAGAAGTAAATAACCCTAACCGATCAAACTACCTTTGACTAATCTAGAGATTAAGATAAAAGTAAAAATCCTACCTCCTATTCTGAAAAACTAACATAAAAGACAAATAAAATGTTAATTCAACTTTTCAACCTGGCAGACACTGACACCCGGTCATGGTGCCTGAGATGGATGCTCCTGGATCAATCAAGACCATCCGTTGGTGGACTGATTGGACGGATATCGCGTGGAGAAGGTGTATGCAGGTTAATTCACTAATCGGACCTGATATGGTTATGGATTGGGGTTAACTTTATTTGGGTTCCGGAGGATAAATGGAGATCACGCGACAGTCGTTGATTTGAAGGAGCGAAAATCGATGGTGATGGTTGAATGCGATAAGGAGAATCTCGATATGTGTGCAGAGGTTTGTGAAAAGGCGAAAAGGTAAGGTTCACGTGTGGTTTATGTGTATTTCTATTATACGAGGTCTATAATAGAAATAAAGCGGATTAATGAATTTGGGTTAAGTCGAGTTTAACCGAAGGCTAAAAACCATGGTTTGGGTTGATAGGAGCGGGTAAAAAAAAGTTAACCAAAGTTGTTATGAAGATTGAAGGGTTGAGTTATAAGGTTCCACTCAAAAGGATTAATTAAGGGTAAAATTGTGGTTAGTTATTAAATCGTTTGCAAATAAAGATTAATGAAGAAGCCTTAAAGCCTTAATATGTTGAAGGTTTGATTAGGCAAGGGATTTAAAATTCCTGGGACCAGCGATATGCAATTTTATTTGCATAATGTGGGTATTGTCGGCTTAGGCTGGCATCACCAAAACCCGTAGGTGTTAGTAAACGGATGCATCGCTAGAGTTAACGGATCCATGAGAGGCGATTAAGCCATGTCGCGAAATATACGGGGAGTGTTGGATTAACCAATACCCAACAATCTCCCTCCCAGCATGAGCCGAGTGTGATTCGAACTCGAGACCTTTGGCTCTGATACCAATACCACTTGTTGGAATCATGATTATCGTTACACCAAAACCCTCAAGTGTTAGTAAACGGATGCATCGCCAGAGTTAATGGATCCACGAGAGGTGGTTAAGCCATGTCTGGAAACAAACAGGAAGTGTTGGATTATCCAATGCCCAACAATTATAATATTCCTTAGGAGGCTCATTTTAGACCTCAAAATTTCTCTAATGTATGAACCTCTCATAGCCCTTCCGCCCAAGAACCTCTATTCTAGTTCAATACTACACATCCTTCAATTTGTGTTGTCCCCTTTACACAATGCTTGCTTCTTCAATTTGTGGTTGTCTCCTTTTCAATTGCAAGTAAAAGCATGCACTTATAGCCAACAGTTCAAACTGTAAATGATGGAACATATCAAAGTGACTTCAATTTGATATGGCGATGATTCCATCATTCAAATTTAATCCATTCTACCTTCCAAACCTCATGTTAGCTCATGTTGTTGACTTCTCATGTCCTTGTATACAGAAATGACAGTTAAAACCTAATAAACATATAAGAAATGCCACTCAAAGAACCTTTTAAGTAATGGTAGTAAAGGAAACAGAAGACAGCATTTTGTTTCAGCTAGTCTGATTCAAACTTATGTTGTAAACTCACTGCCTCCTTGATGTTCATCCGTGGTAAAAAACTTTAGAGCAACTACTTTTATCTTTGACTACACCCTCAAAATGCACTTGTCGTGGACGAAATCATCTATGGATCAACTTGTATCAACAACGCTCGCACAAGTCCCAAGTTGAACAATGTTTATGTGGCCCCTGATATTTGTGTTGCAGTTTCTTTCTTCGCACTTAGAGAGACCATACATGACCATGCCAACCTGACATCTTGATGTTTTCTATGCACACAAAAAAATATTAATACAAGAAAAAATAAAACTCACACAGAAAATTATTTACATATTCTTGGGTCCTCCCATGAGGGAGTTAACCCAAAGCTACCAGCGTGAATTCTATTTTTTTTCTTTTTTTCTTTTTTCATTTGTTTTCTTTGATCCCAGAGGAAACCAATAGCTCGTTGAACACGTAATTATTAGTAAACCTCTAAGGGTCTACGACCTTTCCTCCTTTCTGTAAATTGGGTCACAACCGGGGGGATTTGAACCTTAGATCTCTCAGTTTTCTCAGAACTCACATTACTTCAATCACCAATTGAGTTGCCCTTTGGGACAACTCTAATTCCTATTTAGAAAAATAATCACACCAAAAACTATCTTATAGTTTATTAAACATCATATATAAATACATAAAATATTTACAAGATAGAATTACTCTGTTAACCACACAATCATTTACTTGAGAAAATATTTCAACCAAACAATAAGCTAAGAACAATTTTAGTTGAGCTAAATCTCTCAAATCCAACTAATTAACAATCAACTAACTCATATAATAATTATATTTATAACGAAAAATATCACTCAAAATACACAAAACCATTAAAAATTAAATCACCTGTCATTATCCTCTGCGCTTTCGTCATCTTAAATGACTTTTCATTTCAACCGTAAACATATAAGAGGAGTTACTTCGAAAAACAAGTTTGAGAACAATTGATATACACGCCAAAACCTCCCTGAATTTCCCAATCAATAAAATAAACAAATCAACTCACTTTAGTGGAGCTCCAAATTAATAAAAATATTAAAGAACTTCCAAGGAGCTTTGAAGATTAAAATAAATGAATTAAAGGGACGTTAATAGGACATCATCTGTTACTTTAAAAAATTAAGATTATTGTGCAAAGATGTATATATTAATGTCCACGATAAAGTTAATGTGGGACATAAATGGATGTTGGATTCAAAGCCATTATAATATTTATAATAAATATGTTAATAAAAGTTAATGGGGACATAAATGGATGTTGGATTCAAAGCTATTATAATATTTATAATAAATATGTTAATTAGTTGATGGTGGAAAGTTTAATTTAATTTTTAGTTAAGATAAAATTAAAAGTATTATTTTTTAAATATTTATTGGAGGTAGTTTAATTGGTAGTGGTCGTGGAAATGAAGTTTTATTATATCAAAGGTTTTGAGTTTAAATTTTGTGGAAATGAAATCTCACTAAACTGGAAGTCTTGAGTTTAAATCTAATTCAAATCTTGTTCTATCCCCGATTAAGGTGAGAATATATATATATAATATATATATATATAGATATATAATTTTTGAATAAAATAATTAATAAAAATAACATTTATTATTTTGATATAAAACAATCAATAAATAAAATAAAATTTTGAATAAAATAATTAATTAAAATTTATATTTATTTATTAATAAATAAATTGGACATAATGAAAATGTAGTCAGTACCAAATTATTTATATAATATATATATATATATATATATATAACTTTTGAATAAATAATAATATTTATTTTGATATAAAATAGTCATAAATAAAATTAAAACTGTGAATAAAATAATTAATTAAAATTTTATATTTATTTATATATAAAATTATCAATAAAATAAATATAAAATGAAATTGATATTGACTAGTACCACTAAAATCAATATATCGAATTAATGCAAATTGACAGATATGCTAAAATCAATGCATTAGATATCAACATGTAACTAGAAATCAACACATCTAGATATTGACATGTACACTAAAATCAATACATTAAAAATTAAATAGGATTTGAAAATAAAATAAAATTTGATAAATTGAATAGGAATTGAAATTAAATAAAGATAGATAGAAATTCACATGTACATTGAAATTAAGGCATTGAAAATTGATATGTAAACTGAAATAAAAAATTATGTATATGTGTATTGGATTTTTAAAAAAAATTGTTATGTATACTAAAATCAATATATTAGAAATTGAAATAGAAATAGAATTTGACATTGAAGATAAAGTGAGATTGAAAAGAAATTGAAATTAAAATTGATGTATAAACTAAAATCATGCCTTATAAATTGACATGTATACTAAAATCAATAATTATGTATATGTACAATGAATAGACATCGAAGTTGACATGAAAATTGAAATCAATATATTAAAAATTGAATATAAATGAAAATTAACATATACACTTAAATCTATGACTTATAAATTGAATGAAAAATTTTGAAATTGAATATAAATTAACATTGAATTAAATGACATTGAATTGAAATCGACATGTAAGCTAAAATCAATGCATTATAAATTGACATGTACACAATATCAATAATTATGTATATGTACACTGAATAGAAATAGAAGTTGATATGTACATTGGAATCAATATATAAAAATTGAATAGAAATAAAATTGACACATACATTTAAATCAATGCCTTCCAAATTGAATAGAAATTGAGATTCATATGTAAATTAACATGTACACGGAATAGAAATAAAATTGACACATACATTTAAATCAATGCCTTACAAATTGAATAGAAATTGAGATTCATATATAAATTGGCATGTACACTGAAATGAATGTATGACTTCAGTCTACATGCATTGATTTTAATGTATATTTTCTATCATTCAATATTTTTACTTCTATTTAACTTATATTTTAAGTAACTCTTTAAGTATAATTTCAAATTATATATTCTATATTCTGAACAAACAGTAAATACAAATGATTAGATTCATCTCAAATATATACATAATTTTGATTATTTACAAGTTGTATCATTACACTGAAAAGGGGGGAGATAGATTGATATTGATCCTTCTTAATAATATTTTCTATACTTTCAACTACCTAAAGTGAATAAATTTCAAATGATCAAATTACTCTTAAAGATATACAATTACATAATGTTGATAATCTACCAATTTTATATGATTACCTATAATTGAAACCAGTCATTCATCTTAATCCCAAATCCATTAAGTACCAGTGCCCGAAGGGGTTAAATCTCTCGGAGTGCAAACCTTTCTTAAAATTTAGTATTAAAAAAAATGTGAAAAAAATTATTACCGATGTCTGAATCCACTTGCCAAAAGAAACACATCAGCACAAAAATCTTCGTGTAATTGAAATTTTCATAGCAAGAGAAAGAGTAAGAAGATGGAGAGAAAAAACTTCTCAATTTAAATTTACATATGATTTCAGTGGATGCACTTGGCCACCTAACTGTCTGTGGATTCAATATTGGCATCACACATCCTGATTTTTTCAATATTCAAGGTGAGCAAACAGTGAATGAACATGTCCATGATAATCTTTCTCGCAACGCAAGTTGCAAAACTGGATTTTGAGAGATCTAAGCAATGCATTAGAGTATTTTGTCACGGCTCGCACTTCAAAATCGTTCGGGAAAAGATCATTCTATGGTTGGCCACGCAGTGATAGTAGTATGTCACTTGTGGGATACACAGTAGCTTGAATAATCAAGGCATTTCATGAAAGAGTTTGCAACTCTGCTATATATTAATAGACCCATATAACGGGGAAATTTAAACTTTGCTTAAACATTGTGTCTAATCTATCTTATGAAGATGATATGGCGCTAAAAGAAACCATCTTCTGCCTTCATGGTAAACTGAATCACAGCATCATCCCCAGAATAGTGGAAGGATGGATCATGAATGATATCTAATGGCATCTATAAAAAAACTGAACTACCGAGTTATACAACATGCTTGAACCAAGTACATATATTTTTCTATGAAAGATCAAATCCCAATAGACATAGGCACTTTGATCCTATGAGAAGAGAATGGAAATAATATCAGAAGCTAAGTAGCGTTGGTGCTTGTTTTCGTATTGGAAATATATACAATTATGCTTCAACCACCAAGTCTTTGCAACCAACAAAGATGAGACTAACAAATGCTATGGCATATCAAAGAAAAAGAAGAATGGACTTGCTCCTGAGGTGCCTGCGGCTCAAGTCAATATGGAATTGGTCCAACATTTTAATCCACTTTCTCTACCTACCCTTGTAAATGGCCCTATGCTTTCTCACCAATGCCAAACCTTGTTCTACTTACTTGCAGCTCAAGTCAATACGGAAATGGAATTGATCCAACAATTTAATCCACTTTCTCTACCTACCCTTGTAAATGGCCCTATGCTTTTTCATCAATGCCAGACCTTGTTCCACTAATTTTAGTACATGATGACAGATTTTTTTCATCTAAACTTAGTTTCTTTGTTTAGAAAAATAAAACTTAAGCAACTTTTGGTGTTTCCCTCCCTATGAGAACTCTAATAAGATGAATAAATTATGGTCATTAACGACTGTCATGAAAATCAAACTGAAGGTGAAGGTGGTCATTTGCCTAGGTTGGTGATGATGCTCATCA